>CM039094.1:53696699-53734199 GCA_022113865.1 Chimonanthus praecox
ACGAGTCGGGTTGTTTGGGAATGCAGCCCCAATCGGGAGGTAAATTTCGTCCAAGGCTAAATATGGGCGAGAGACTGATAACGAACAAGTACCGTGAGGGAAAGATGAAAAGGACTTTGAAAAAAAAGTGAAAGAGTGCTCGAAATTGTCAGGAGGGAAGAGGATGGGGGCCAGCGATGCACCTTGGTCGGATGCAGAACTGCTTTCGCCGGTCTACCTATCGACTCCTGGTGCGGCCTAAGCCCCGGCGGTTGTTCTTGCCCATGGATACGTCGTCACCACCGCTGAGGGATCTAGCGTGCACCACCGGGTAGGCGCTTCGGACCCCAGCGCGCTCCGGGCAACGGTCAGCGGGCGCCTCCCATAAGTCAACGGGAGTGGAAACCCATAGGGTGCAAGGAAGCTGACTCGGGCGGGATGCCCTTCTGGGGTTGCACCACCGACCGACCTAGATCTTCTGAGAAGGGTTCGAGTGTGAGCATGCCTGTCTGGACCCGAAAGATGGTGAACTATGCCTGAGTGGGCCGAACCTAGAGGAAACTCTGGTGGAGGCCCGCAGCAATACTGATGTGCAAATCGTTCGTCTGACTTGGGTATAGGGGCGAAAGACTAATCGAACCTTCTAGTAGTTGGTTCCCTCTGAAGTTTCCCTCAGGATAGCTGGAGCCTGCGGGCGAGTTCTATCGTGTAAAGCAATGACGAGAGGCATCGGGGGCGCAACGCCCTCGGCATATTCTCAAAGTTTAAATAGGTAGGACAGCGCGACTGCTCAATTGAACTGTGCCACGGAATTGAGAGCTCCAAGTGGGACATTTTTGGTAAGCAGAACTGGCGATGCGGGATGAACCGGAAGTAGGGTTACGGTGCCCAACTGCGCGCTAACCCAGAACCCATAGAGGGTGTTGGTCGATTAAGACAGCAGGACGGTGGTCATGGAAGTCGAAATCCGCTAAGGAGTGTGTAACAAATCACCTGCCGAATCAACTAGCCCCGAAAATGGATGGCGCTGAAGCGTACGACCCACACCCTGCCGTCGGGGCGACTGCCAGGCCCCTGTGAGTAGGAGGCCAAGGCGGCTGCTGTGAAACCCAAGGTGTAAGCCCAGGCAGAGCGGCCGTCAGTGCAGATCTTTGTGGTAGTAGCAAATATTCAAATGATAACTTTGAAGGCCGAAGAGAGGAAAGGTTCCATGTGAACGACACTTGCACATGGGTTAGTCGATCCTAAGAGACGGGGGAAGCCCGTCAGAGAGCTCGTCTTCACGTGAGCTTCGAAAGGGAATCGGGTTAAAATTCCTGAATCGGGACACGGCGGCTGAAGACAATGTTTGGGAGTTTGGAGACGTCGGCGGGGGCCTCGGGAACAGTTATCTTTTCTGTTTAACAGCCTGCCCACCCTGGAAACGGCTCAGCCGGAGGTAGGGTCCGGTGGTTGGAAGAGTACGACACGTCGCGTGGTGTCCGGTACGCCCCAGCGGCCCTTGAAAATCAGGAGGACTGAGTGCCACCCGCTCCTGGTCGTACTCATAACTGCATCAGGTCTCCAAGGTGAACAACCTCTGGTTGATGGAACAATGTAGACAAAGGAAGTCGGCAAAACGGATCCGTAACCTCGGGAAAAGGATTGGCTCCAACGGCTGGGCTCGGGGGTCCCAGTCTCGAACCCGTCAGCAGTCGGTGGACTGCTCGAGGTGCACCATCGTCGAGAGTGGTTCGCCGCGTGCCGGCCAGGGGATGAACTGGGAAGTGCCTCCCCACAGGGGTTTTCCCTGGGCATTGAACAGTCGACTCAGAACTGGTATGGAC
Source organism: Chimonanthus praecox (assembly GCA_022113865.1). Classification (NCBI taxonomy): domain Eukaryota; kingdom Viridiplantae; phylum Streptophyta; class Magnoliopsida; order Laurales; family Calycanthaceae; genus Chimonanthus; species Chimonanthus praecox. The sequence goes on from CM039094.1 coordinate 53,698,505, forward strand.
AAGGGGAATCTGACTGTTTAATTAAAACAAAGCTTTGCGATGGTCCCTGCGGATGCTCACCCAATGTGATTTCTGCCTAGTGCTCTGAATGTCAAAGTGAAGAAATTCAACCAAGTGCGGGTAAATGGCGGGAGTAACTATGACTCTTTTAAGGTAAACAAATGCCTCGTCATCTAATTAGTGACACGCATGAATGGATTAACGAGATTCCCACTATCCCTATCTACTATCCAGCAAAACCACAGCCAAAGGAACGGGCTTGGCAGAATTAGTGGGGAAAGAAGACCCTGTTGAGCGTGACTCTAGTCCGACTTTGTGAAATGACTTGAGAGGTGTAGGATAAGTGGGAGCCCTTGGGCGCAAGTGAAATACCACTACTTCTAACGTTATTTTACTTATTCCGTAAGACGGAAGCGGGGCAGTGCCCCTATTTTGGGTCCCAAGGCCCGCTCACGTGTGGCCCGATAGTAATTCAACCTAATACAAGAGGAATCGTTGATTCACACAATTAGTCATCGCGCTTGGTTAAAAAGCCAGTGGCGCGAAGCTACCGTGCATCAGATTATGACTGAACACCTCTAAGTTAGAATCCAAGCTAAAGAGGCAGCGCTTGCGCCCGCCGACCGTTGGCCGACCCTCAGTAAGGGCCATCAGGCCCCCAAGGGCAGGTGTCGTAGGTGAAGCTTCTGCGGCAGACGAGTCGTACGGGGCCGCCTTGAATTATTATTCCTACCGAAGGGTGGGCAGAATCCTTTGCAGACGACTTAAATACGCGACGGGGTATTGTAAGTGGCAAAGTGGTTTTGCTGCCATGATTCACTGAGATTTAGCCTCAAGTCGCATCGATTCGTCCCTCCCCCTTCTTGCTAAAGAGGAAAAGAAGCTCCACGCCTATCACATTAGTGCACGTCGACTCCGTGCCAAGTGTGATGTTCGATCATTTTTGTAAATTGGATAGAGACCTAAGTGCAGAATGTGAGACACACGGGCAGCGGACAAGTCATACAGAACTCATGGATGGACATGAAGAAACAAAAATCGTCCAAAGGGTTGAGGCGGTATGGTCGTGGAGGATGCATTATGGTAATCATCTAATGAGTGATCACGGTCTGGTCATGGGACGGGCGATAGATGGGCTAGGACGGGCATCACCGTCCTCAGGACGGGTGGCGGACGGTAAAATGAAATTGTCGCTCTGCCAGACCTCAGGCATGTTTGGTGTGCTCGTCCGCGGTTTAGCACCTTCAGCTACACTATGGACATGGTGTTGTGGGCGCGGGACTGGTCACGGACGGGTTTCACCGCCCGTGGGACGGGTTGTACTGCATGCGGGACGGGTTCTTACCATCCTCGGGCGGGTCGTGGACGATAAATTGTCGCTCTGCCAGACCACTGACATGTTTGGCGTGCTCGTCCGCTGTTGAGCACCTTAAGCCACACTATGGACAGGGTGTTGTCCTGGGCACGACGTGGTCATGTGTTGGTCACTATGTGGTCATGTGTTGATCACGACTTGGTCACGGTCGGGCGATGATTGGGTCACGAGTCGGTGATGGTTGGTGACGGTGAGGTGACTGTTGGTCACCGCTGATCACGGTCTTGTCACGCTGATCATGGTCTTGACACGTCTTGTCACGGCTGATCACGGTCTTATCACGGCTTGGTCGCATCTGATCACGGCTGCTCACAGCCTGGTCACGGCCTCGTCACGGCTGATCACTATCTGATCGCAGGTGATCGCGGTCCGGTCACGGTTGACATGGTCTTGTCACGGCTGGTCACGGTCTTGTCACGGCTGGTCACAGTCTGGTCACGACTGATCACGGCTTGGTCGCGTCTGATCACGGCTGCTCACGGCCTGGTCACGGTTGATCACGGTTGATCACGGTCCAGTCACGACTGATCACGGTCTGGTCATGACTGATCACGGTCCGATCACGGCTGATCACGTTCCTGTCACGGTCTGGTCACGTGTGGTCACGGGTTGGTCATGGCCTAGTCACGGCTGATCATGGTCTGGTCATGGGACGGGTGACAGATGGGCTAGGACGGGTATCACCGTCCTCTGGAAGGGTTTTGACCGTCCATGGACTGGTGGCGGACGGTAAAATGAAATTGTCGCTCTGCCAGACCACGGTCATGTTTGGCATGCTCGTCCGCGGTTGAGCACCTCAGCTACACTATGGACAGGATATTGTGGGCGCGAGACTGGTCACTTACAGGTTGCACCGTCAGTGGGACAGGTTTCATTGTCTGTAGGACTAGTTGCACTGTCTGCGGGACGGGTTGCACTGTCTCGGGATGGGTTTTTACCGTCCGCGGACGATAAAAATGAAATTGTTGCTCTGCTAGACCACGGGCATGTTTAGCGTACTCGTTTGAGATTGAGCACCTTCAGCTACACTATTGATAGGGTGTTTTGGCGTGGGACTGGTCACGGACGGGTTGCACCGTCTGCGGGATGGGTTTCACTATCTGCAGGACGGGTTTTTATCCTCCGCGGACGGTAAAAATGAAATTGTCTTTCTGCCAGACCACGGGCAAGTTTGGTGTGCTCGTCCGCGGTTGAGCACCTTAAGGTACACTATGGACTGGGTGTTGTGGGCACGTGACTGGTCACGGACGGGTTGCACTGCCTGCGGGATGGGTTTCACAGTCCGCAGGATGGGTTCTTTCCGTCCTAGGACGGGTTGCGGAGGGTAAAATGAAATTGTCGCTCTGCAGACCACGGGCATGTTTGGCGTGCTCGTCCATGGTTGAGTACCTTCAGCTACACTATGGACAGGGTGTTGTGCTCGTCACGACGTGGTCATGTGTTAGTCACGATGTGGTCATGTATTGATCACGACTTGGCCCGGAAATTGGAAAGTAATATATATGTGTTATTATTTATTTATTTTTATGGTGGAAATTGGAAATTGGATGGAATAGATAGTAAATGGATCAAAATGTGGACAAAGGCCCAACTAGGGCCCAATGGATTATAGATTGGATTTAATTTATCTTAATGGTCAATGATGGTCAAATTGGGCCAAGGATAGTCAAATTGGGCTCAATACCCATTTGGGACTCAATGGGTCAAAATAATGCAAACTCTAAGGTAAATGGATAGGAGAGAACTTAATTGGACCATGGGCCCAATGGTGATCCAATAAGGGAAATGGATTAAATTGAATTTTAATCACCTACGTTAGTATTAATTAGACCTGAGAAACATGACCAAGTGGGACCCACCTCCACCTCACCAAGTGAGGTGGCGTATGGACCCAAGGTTTGGTGGGGCCGGCCACCATGGTTGAATTGGTCAACCATGGGTGTATGAAGGCAAGTTAAGTAAGTGGAATTAAGCTAAATGGGGTTAATTAGCCTAATGATTTAATTAAGTAATTAAGTAAGCTTATCCAAAAAGGTGGTCAAAGAGGGAAGACCCAAATCAAACCACCTCATCTCCAAATACACAAAGAAAAACGTTGGCTAGGGTGTTGGGGTCAAAAAACATATAAAATATCTATGGGTTGGTGGGAGAATTAAAAGTGGAGTGTAAGTACACCACTACATGAGATAAGCCATCTTATTTTTTTTTAACACCAACGTTGGCTAGTGGTGGGGTTCCAACCACCATCATAAAGCATGAGAAATATCTCATGTGGGGTGGTTGGGAAAGTTAATGTTAAAGTGTAAAGATAAGATAAGTTCTATCTTATTTTTTTTCCCATCTTTTTCCATCTAACTCCCATTCCACTCTTTCCCTCTCTCTCACTCCCTCATGGACGTCCCCCACTAGGAAAAGAAGAGAAGAAAGGAAGCTAAGGAGTAAAGAAGAGAAGGAGAGAAGAAAGAGGTGGAAATTTTTAGTCCATCACTCTAAGGTCAAGGTTCATTATCTTCCCTCTCATCATCTTTCCCTCTCCCTCTCTCAAGCAAACCCTACCTTGGCCAATCCTAAGTTAGGAGGGTTTCACCATTGATCAAGCATCTTGGCCTACCAAAGATCAAGAGGAAGGAGAAAGGAGGCTAAGGAAGCCGAAGGGAGTGGCGAAAATCGGAGGAGACGACGGATTGTGAGTATTTCTTAAACAAGAAATTTTGGATTTTTAGGGTTTAAGATTTGGGGTTCATTTTGTTAAATTTAATGGTGGCCAAATAATTTTATGCCATGGATTTTAAATCCATCAATTTGAAAGATGGAAAGTGGAGGAAACCCTAATGGATAAATTAGGGTTAGCTTAAGGAAAAATAAATGGATTGAGTGCATTGTGTAATTAGGTATTAATCAAGCATGGAAATGGGGGTTTTAAATGGATTAATGGACCATAGGGTTCGGCCATGTGGTATGGCCGAACCCCATGGTAAAAAGGGTTGATGAATCTAATTAGGGTTATGTAATTTATGTGTAAAATTTTTAGGGTTTTAAGGAATGGAGGATATGGAAAGTAATTTGGGCATTTTAATGATTTATTAGGGTTTATGAAGAATGGAAACCATGGAGGATGGTTTAGGGTTTTAAGGGCTTATTGATTAAATGTGGTTAAGTTTAAAGGGTGTTTATAAGAAAAATGATGGACAAGATTAACAATTTTTTTAAATGGACCTTAAGCATTGTAAATGGGATTTCAAAAACAAAAACTATGGAAAGATTTTATGGATGGAATGTTGTGGAACCCTATGGTGATGAATGTTGGTGGTTTTGTTGTACCAAAATGAACCTAGTGTTGATATTTGTAATGGACTCCAATGTAGTTAAAGATGAGGGTTTTATGATGGTGTGCTAATGGTTATGAATAATGGAAAATAAATGGGAGTGTTGGTAATGTAGATGAACCAAAAAGAGACCTAATGTTGATCAAAGGGGTGATCTAAAATGTATGATAAAATCCCCACATGGAGGGACTTGTGATGGAATTAAGTGATATATGTTGACCAAGGAAGAAAATGTGAAAAGGACACCATGGGTTCGGCCATGGTGTATGGCCGAACCCATGGCCCAATTGTGAGCCTTTTTGGTGGGTTGAATTGGAGGGTGAATGATGTTTATGGCCTCCAAAGGGAATGAGTGGGTAATGGACTCATTGTAGTTAAATGCATGAAGTAAACCCCATGGGAAGATTTGATGAATGGGGTATTTTGAACCCATGACCCAATTTTATGGGACAATTGATGGGTTAAGTATGGGACTATATGTGTGTTTAAATTAATAAGGATTAGGCTAATTAGATGGTGAAATTTTAGTGATTTTGTGACATGTTGATGAATCATTGATGGATCCAAGATTTTGGATCTATCATGGGTCTAAGAATGGAGAAATAAAAATGAGTAATTAATCATGTAAATGAGTAGAGGCAAAAATGGTAAATATTGGCTAAAGTGAAGAAACCCACTAAGATATGATTAATGGGCTTAGAAATAGTTAAAATATGGACTGATTATGTGTATATAATAAGGTATTGGATATCGCGAGCGGTACGCGTGTCGGTAGCCGGATTATCGGACGAAAACGAAAAAGGATGCGAGTCGGTATTTGGTAAGATTCCTACCTATTTGTAAGTCATGGATTAGATGCTATGTGATTGGTTTATTGGTTTATTTTTAGTAATTATATTGATTGGTTGTATGATGGGTTTTAAGATTATGATATGTTTAAGATGGATTCTTATGGCTATGATTAAGTATTATATGGAATATGGCTATGAATTATGTTTAAGGTTATGCATTATAAGTTAAGGCTATGTATGATATGTTAAGGTTATGAGTTATAAATATTACATAGCATAATGCATTACATCTCATGCATGGCATGGGCGGAAAAAAATAAACAAACCGGAGTCCATGCTCCGTCGGGGCGACCGAGAACATGCATGGGGATAGCCTGATAGGCTATAACCGGAGTCCATGCTCCGTCGGGGCGATCGAGAACAGGCATGGGGATACCTTGACGAGGTCTTGCCGTCAAGGGGGATATGACATCATGATGGTAGGGATGATGGGTGGGATTCATAACATAGACACCCATGGCATGGCATTCACTTTATATTTTCATTATATGATGGTTTACCAGTTTTCATTGTGTTATTATCTGTATGTTGTTATTACTAATCCATGTGCTAGCCCTACTCGGAGTCCTACTGGGCGCGTGGTCTAACGCCCTACTTCTACCCTAGCTGATGACGCAGGAAATGTCGGAGCAGAAGGACGAGACGCGAGCCAAGCTTAGGAGCTTGGGAAGGCGGACTAATTATTTTTGTTTAAGTTTATTTTGGGGAAATGTGTATTTGTATAGTTTAGCTTGTCGGAATGTAATATTTTAGACTTATTGCTATGTTTTGGATTTTATTGTAGACATATGGTGTTATGGCATTTTAGTAATTAAATGATGAAATCTTCCCTGCTATCTAAAAATGGTAGGTTAGTCTCTATTTTAATTTCAGCACTTGGGGTAGTTTTCCTCGAGCTTGCTTCTGCGTGTGCACCGTCCTTCGTGGACTTTGTCCCACGCACACGTAGGGTTGGCCAGTTAAGGGCCGGGCTTTAGAAGCTCGGACTTAACTCGCGTCGTGACGTCCACGCCCTTTGTCACTTCTTAATTAAAAAAAAATAAAAAAATTAGACTCTGATTTACTCTGATTTTACGGTAAAAAGGGGCGGGCGTTACAGGTCACGAGTAGGTGATGGTGAGGTGACTGTTGTCACGGCTGATCACGATCTTGTCACGGATGTTCACGGTCTTGTCACGGCTGATCAGGGTCTTCTCACGGCTTGGTCGTGTCTGATCACTGCTGCTCACGGCCTGGTCACGGTCTGGTCGCGGCTGATCACGGTACGGTCACGGTTCGGTCACAGTCCGGTCACGGCTGATCACGGTCTGGTCACAGTTGATCATAGTCTTGTCACGGCTGGTCACGGTCTTGTAACGCCCCACCCTTTTCACCCTTCCAAAAATCAGAGTCTGAAAATTTCTTTTGAAAGAAACATAGAGTGAACGAGAGCGGGAGCGCCACGACGCGAGTTAAGTTCAGACTACTCAAGTCTAAACCTTAACTGGTCACCCATGTGTACATGGACTAGACCATGATAATAAATCACACATGGAACTAACAACAACATGCGGAATAAACTAGACTAACTGCAGAAATAATATGAATAGATAGCAAGTAACAGTCTCAATTGATAATTAAGATAAACAACCATCCATAGTTAATAGCCTAATCAAACCATAGCAAAGTATTAACTTATTACATGTCCATCAAAATATAATTCAAATGACAGTAATAAAGAAATCCTGTTCATCATTCCAGCACTTAGACTTGGCTCCCCTCCCGGTCATCGACCTTCTCTTTTCCCTTCCTTGTTCCTGTGTTATCATCTAAGGATAGAATTAGGGCGTTAGATCAACGCGCCCAGTAGGTTCCCGATCAGGGTTACCACATGGTTAGCATATAAAACATGCATATATATCATAGTACATGATTAGCAAAAACATATAAAACCATGCTATGTATGTATGCAAATGTAATGAGCCCCACCCCATCACACATACATAGTCATCACTTGACGGGACTCTCACCATCAAGGTAAATCACAATACATTTCCATTTGGGTCTCACATGATAAGGTAATCCACAGTAATCCTCGTTACCTGTGGAAAGACCCTTCATCATTGAGTTGATTCATATCACATATTAGTCCTCCTGGCGGGACTCTCATCGCCTAAGGAGACCAATTGTGACTCTTATCATCATGTTACTCCTCCTGGCGGGACTCTCATCGCCTAAGGAGGACAGTAACTCATATTTGCAACACTGTATAACCTCAGTCATCATCCCATGTCCATGCATGAGATGTCAATGTACATGTATGTCATTTGTAAATACATATCTCAATATTCAAAAACATATTTGAAACATAATATCAAATACCACCTATCTCATAAAAACATGATAAAACCAAATCATAATTGTGGTTACAAGTAGGTAGGAAACCTACTGAAGATTCTCTTCAGTGCTCGATCTTTCTTTAGCGTCACTTGCTCACGACTTGCCCGCCGTTCACCTCCGTCACCTTGTGGTGTAACAGTAAATAAATCATACTATTAATTAAATGTCTATTGACATCCAAGACCCAAAGACCATCTTGTGAGGTTCGGCCATGCCCATGGCCGAACATCACCAACTTAGGATTTAACCTCCTTTCATGTCCTTTTAAACTTTCTTTATCCATATTTACATTATCATCCTTATTTACAGCTTTGCCACTAGGCCAAGCCATATCAAAACAATTGTCATTTTATGGGGTTCGGCCCTATACATGGCCGAACCTTGTAATCCCACTTATCCATCACCAAATGGTTCTCCATTGGAATACTTTAAACCCTTTATAAAATCATGGAAGCAATAACAAACACAACCCATAAACTTAGTCCATTTAACCCAAAAACAGCCCATGGGGTTCGGCCATACCCATAGCCGAACCCAATGGTTCACTTAGTTCAATATTCACCATGATCACTCATGGTTCTAACATGCTAATTCAACCATGAACCATACTTGGTTCAGCCATACATTGACCAACCAAAAATAGTAAACATAACCTCATTTAATTCCCATAAAACACCATAATCTTATATGGTTTTTATCTCACAAAATCATCAAATCCTTTCATGGAAATGTCATACCATTTCATGGGGTTCGGCCATCCCAATTGGCTGAACCTCATGGCCTATGATTTAGATCCTTTTTGTCAAATAAATAGCTTTATTTAAAACACATAAGCTCTCCACAATTGATATGATTTCCATCTTCTTGAAAGCCCTACCAAACATCAAATACTTTCATGGGGTTCGGCCATCCAAGGTGGCCGAACCCTATGTCCATATTTTAGTCCTCTTAAACATGTTTTAGATCTCATTTAAACATATGATAATTAGTATAATGTTACCATGTTTTTACCCTTCAAAACCATCCAAATAAATCCATCACTTTGCATGGTTTCCACTTCGTAAAACTCAATCCAAATCACCATAATACTTCATGGGATTCGGCCATCCAAGATGGCTGAGCCCAATGGTCCATTTCATCAGTTTATATCCACTGTTTAGACCCATGATAACTTTAGTCCTTCATTTCATTTAAATCCATGTTTTTAACCCTCTTGAAAACATGCATTTGAGTCTTAAAGAAACATCAAAAACAGTCCACAAAACTTCATGGTTTCTATGTTTCAAAGACACCAAGACCAACCAATCATTTACATGGGGTTCGGTCCTCCAAGGTGGCCGAACCCAATGATCATTTTTACCATTTTAAAACCTCTATTACTCAAGTTAAAACCTTGGTGCATTCGGCCATAACCATGGCCCAATACACACCCTTTTCTTACAACTTGTTTAACTTGAACACTTAAGAAATCTTACCAAATTTCCTTTGCCTATGATCCTTGCCTTCTCCCCTCTATTTCTTCATTTCTTCCTTAATCCTTTGCTGGTTTATGTTTGATTAATTGGTGCCAACACCTCTGCTGTTCAGCCAAGAAACGAATTTGGAGAGAGGGAGAGAGAGATGGGAATTTCTTAGATTTTCAATGTGAAAATCGGCCAAGAATGGTAACCTTTTCCTTTTGTAGTTTCAGCCCCATCTTCCATTCATCCTCCCTCATTAAATTTTGCTAAACACGATGGGATGTTGGGTGTCATCCAAGACACCCCTTCACCCAAACGTTGCATCTCATCATAATTTGACACATGTATCTCATGAGATGCATGGTGCCACCCAACCTTGGTGTCCCTTGGCTTTGCCAAGGCACCTCTTCACTCTCAACGGCTGAGATTGATTTGATTAAGAGTTAGGTGAGATTTAGACACCTTTCCATGCCCTCTTGACTCACTTGATTCATGGTATTTTTATTCTAACTCCACTCATCCAACTCAACACCTTTAATGCACCAAGTTTGAGTCAACTCTTTTCTTAAATCAAACTCACTCCAAATCAGTCCAACTCAAGTTGAGCTAACTCATTCTTGAGTTCAATTGAGGGCCCACATGGTCATCTGTGGTCAACCTAGTCAACCCGACCCATTGGGTCCCCAATCAGCCCTTTGACCCGTTTTGACAATATGACCCATTAATGGGCTGATTTTGCCACTTTCAAATGGTTTTTACTTGAGCATCAAGCCTACCCATGTTTGCTATACTTGATTTCCAATCAATTCAGCTTGACCCCATTTAATTTGAGCTTACACAATGGTCAAATTATCCATTATGACCCATTGGGTCCAATTGGGCCCTTTGACCCATTTAGTCATTTTTGACCCAATTGATGTACATAACCCATCCAATCAAACTTGACATTTATAATGTGCTCATATGATCTTAATTTGAGCAATGGGCCCCACCATTTCCTTATTTGACATCACAAAATAATTAATTTAACAAACCAGGGGCATTTTCGTAATTATCCACTTCATTGAGAAATTGGGGTGTTACAGGTCTGGTCACGACTGATCACGACTTGGTCGCGTTTGATCACGGCTAGTCACGGCCATGTCACAACCTGGGCACGACCCAGTCACGGACTAGTCACGACTGGTCACAGCCTGGCCACGGCTGGTCATGGCCTGGTCACGGTTGATCACGGGACGAGTGGCAGATGGGCTAGGACGGGTATCACCGTCTTCAGGATGGCCGTCCGCGGTTGGGTGGCCGACGGTAAAATGACATTGTCGCTTTGCCTGACCATGGGCATGTTTGGCTTGCTAGTCCGCGGTTGAGAATCTTCAGCTACACTATTGACAGGGTGTTGTTGGCGCGGGACTGGTCACGGACGGGTTGCACCATCTGCAGGACGGGTTCACTCTCTGTGGGACGGGATTCATCGTCCGCCGGACATGTGTCCTCTATTGTCTGTGGACGTGTTTAGGATGGCTTTCGGATGGAATATGGACGAACGTGTTTGGAGATGCTTTGGATATGTCTTGGACCGAACGGATATCGACTTGATTTGCCTTTCTCAGACGGGGTAAGGACAGTTCATTGTCTTGTGATGGCCGATTAAGTAATGAGAAGGGACGATTACATACAGTCTTTTATTGTCACTAGACGGGTGTGGGGTGGATTATGGATGACACTAGTGGGATTACCATCCTGGGAGCTACAAGGACGATAGATGGACCGGTAGAGGACCGTACAAGTACTTTTATCTATCCCAAAGAGGAGTGTGTGCTACGACTGCTTTTCCAGTTTAACCAGCCATAGCTACTTTATGGTACGGTCAGATCTGGACACTTGACGGACGGGTTGGGATGACGATATATGATTCTGAACAGTTGTCATTGCCTTTTATCATCCGTGGACCTGTAGTGGAAGAATTTCGGATCGGGAAAATTGCATTCGGTAAACTGTGATACATTTTTCTTGGCCATTCTCGAATCTTGTTTTGGATTTCAGTTGCTCCTCTTTAACTTCGTGTACAACAGTGAATGGCTTGGTTTGTCATTTTTTTACCCTTTGACTGTTTGCTTTTCATTTTACAGCAATGGAGTTTTAGCAACATTGGGCAGTGGTGATGACAAGCTATGAGTTCTGTGATGGCACATGGGCTGTATTGGGTTTGAGTAGATTAATGAGCTCTTTTGATTTTAATTGGAAAAATAGCGTTTATCTTCTCACCTTTCTATTTATGCATTCAATGGTAATTTGATTCATGGTGGATGATGTGTGTATCCCAGCATAGCCTATTTATGGATGCGATGTTGATGGTGTTTGGATGGTGGAAATTGTTTGTGAATGTCCTTCTAAGGACATGGACCCTGAAAAGAAAGTGTCGGACAATTTTTTATAAGCACATGTGGCTTACATCATAAATTTGACGGGTGGTGGGACAAGAAGCATAGATGAGGATGGACACTTTTAGAGTGATGAATGGAGCATGTATGTGTAACGAATGGGGAAAAAGTGCCCTGTTACCTTGACATGGGCATATTTGGTGTGCCACATTGTACTGGTTTGACAAAGTACTGATGGTCATGGAGAACCCATGGAAGATATATTATCGGCAGGTAGCCTGTGTCTCAACAATTACCGGACAATACATAGTATGAGGTCAATGACGAACAGTCATAAACGGTCACAATTGGGTCATGAGATTTTCCACAAAGAATTTTAGTCTTTATGTTTTTTGAGTTTTTATTTTTATTTTTTTAAAGGTTGATATTTTAGAGTTTTTTTTTTTTTTTTGTTTTATTTGTGGAAGTTTTCTTTAAGTTGAATGAATTTGTAGGAAATTCTCAATTATCTCAATTGAAATCAATGTTGAGTAAATTTGACGGATGGTAGGAGATGGACAAATTTGATAAGTGAAGAACGGAGTGTAGATGGTCTACATCATACGTTAGATGATCACAAGAAAGTGAACATGGATGGTCCGCATCATATATGAAATTGTCACGTATGGATTACAAAGGCAAAAAAAAAGTGCCTTCATATAGCTGTGTTGGTGCACCTTTGGCTTGACTGTGGGGTTTGTAGGCTGGATGATAGAAAGGTTGCCATATAAATACGATTTGTAGCTGTGCTTGAAAAGTTACTGGGCAATATACGTCTTTGGACAATATGAGGATTCGAGAACAGTCACGGACTGTCCTTGCTTGGGTCATGGGATGACATGTGTTCATTGTGAGATCTATATTTGTGTTTTAAGAATTTGACATGATGCAGCATAGACGGTCCACATCATACATGTAGTGGTCATGGATGGATTCCAAGGCAAAAAAAGCACCTTACTATAACTGCATTGGTACACCTTTGGCCAAACTGAGTGGTTTATAGGCTGGGCTACTTTAGATAGGTTGCTGATACATATATGGTTTGTAGCCTTTTGCTTAAAAAATTATTCGACTATAAATGTCTGGGACAATATGAAGATCCATGAATAGTCATGGACTGTCCCAATGTGATGACATGTGTTCACTGTGAGGTCTATGTTTGTGTTCGAAGAATTTGAGATGTAATCTCCATCAAGCTTAGTGACCCAATCATGTAAATAAGGGATGAATGCTTTTTAGTTTTTATTTTGTATTTAGTATGGTTAAGTTTTTGGATTTTCAATTGTTTTTCGTGTGTTGAAAGTAAAAATTAGATAAGTAATAGTAAAAGTAAAAATAATAATTGTGTTGTGGAAGTTGGTAATTTTTGTAAATCAAAATCTCATAAAATATTTCCAAAGGAATTTATGTTGGAAGTATTTTTAGATAGAATGATTTATTGAAAATTTATCAACTTACTTAACTCAAGTTAAATTTTTAGTAGATTTCACGGACAGTGGGAGAACATAATGCATGAGAATGGTTCAAATCATTCATAAATGGAAAACAAATCCAGATGGGTTTTGAAGGAAAAAAATGTATGTTTGGCATGCATCATTGATGCAACTTTATTTGATTATGGGTTGTACTGTTCAAAGTTTAAACAACGGTCATGGAGAGTCATGTAGGCAGTGATTCGGTAGTTATTGGACAATATATGTCGCGGATTGGGAAAAATGCCATGGGCATATTTGGTGTGGCATGTTGCAGCTAGAATGTTAGATTAATATGTATATTATCTTATCTCGAATCAAATTTTAAGTAAATTTGATCTGTGTTGGACAATCCAGAATGGATGGAACATTGAGTATCCACATCACATATGGAATAGTCATGAATGGGTTAGCAAAGGAAAAATAGTGCATTGCCACCATCCAAGGGCTTATTTCGTGTGCTGGAAGATCCATGACAGTACATGTTTTGGATATAATACAAGGCGATGAAGAGTCATGTTTTGGCATACTATTTTAATGCACCTTCACATTGAGCGCAAATAGTCATGGACAGTCCATGGAAGATCCATAGACATTGTGTTGCCTGTACTTCAATAGTAATCAGACATTACTCGTTTTGGACTAGATGAGGTCATATAGGAAAAGTTATGGCCCTGATATGTGTCCATTTCCAAGTCCAAATTGGTGTTTAGAAATTTGTTAGTTTTTACTGATGCCTTGTGCCCCAATCTTATTGTATGATGGGCACTGAAAGAGTTGGTGAATGATTGCTTAATCCATTGAAGATGCTTATGTCATATGGGAACTTAGGCCTCTGTTTTTAGATAATTTTCTATTTTTATTATGATTTTATTGTATTTTTTGTTTGGTCAAGAATTCTACTATTTACATTTTTCAGTCTTTTACTTTTTAATCTGATCAATGTTTTGTTGTTATTTGTTTTTTTATGAGTGTTATTAAATTAATAATTAGATATTAGAAGTTATACATATAATATTAGTTCTCCCACTGTGACATGGGCACATATGGCATGCTATGTTGGTACAGCTATGCCTAGATTGATGGCTGTTCCATTTGGATTGTTTATTGGAAATATGTCAAGTTTTATCTGAAATCAATAGAAGTGGTTTGCCACCTGCTACGGGCTTTGTTGGTGTTCTATTTTGGTCTCATGATGGTAGACTGATGGGGTAGTATGGACTTAGACACGGTCCCAATGGTGATGGAAAGTCCATGGAAAATTCATGAATAATGCGTAGCCTATGCGTCAATAGTTATTGTAAAAAGAGTTGAGAATGACAGAGGAAAATAAAGCACATTAGTTTTCTTGTGTCCTTAAGAGTTGGAAAAAGAAAAGCCATGCAAAATTTAAGTTTTATTTGGCCTGCATTTAGTTTTACAAAGAAAAACTTTACATTGAGTTTTACAAATAGAAAAACCATATTGAGTTTTATATAGCCCAGAAGAGTTTTATAAGGAGAATTTATACATTGAGTTTTACAAATAGAAAAACCAAATTGAGTTTTATATGACCTGGAAGAGTTTTACAAGGAGAATTTATACATTGAGCTTTACAAATAGAAAAACCATATTAAGTTTTATATGGCTCGGAAGAGTTTTAAAAGGAGAATTTATACATTGAGTTTTACAAATAGAAAACCATATTGAGTTTTATATGGACCGGAAGAGTTTTACATGGAGAATTTATACATTGAGTTTTACAAATAGAAAAACCATATTGAGTTTTTTATGGCCCGGAAGAGTTTTATAAGGAGAATTTATACATTGAGTTTTACAAATAGAAAAACGATATTGAGTTTTATATGGCCCATAAGAGTTTTATAAGGAAAATTTATACATTGAGTTTTTCAAATAGAAAAACCATATTGAGTTTTATATGGCTCGAAAGAGTTTTACAAGGAAAAATTATATATTGAGTTTTACAAATAGAAAAATCATATTGAGTTTTTTATGTCCTGGAAGAGTTTTACAAGGAAATACCATACATTGGAGTTTTACAAGAAAAAATTAGACATTAAGTTTTATGAATAGAAAAACCAAATTGAGTATTATATGGCCCGAAAGAGTTTTAAAGGAAAAATTATACATTGAGTTTTATAGGAAATATTATGCATTGAGTTTTATAAGGAAAAACCGTAAATTGAGTTTTATATGGCTTGGAAGAGTTTTACAAGGAAAAACCATGTAGAGTTTTATAAGGAAAAATAATACATTGAGTTTTTTACGCCCGAAAGAGTTTTACAAGGAAAGACCATACATTGAGTTTTATGTCTTGGATTTACAGGGAAAAACTATACATTGGAGTTTTACAAGTAGAAAACTATATTGAGATTGACAAAGAAAAACTATATTGAGTTGTACAAATAGAAAAAACCATATTGAGCAATGTTATCAGAACCGGACCGTCTAATGAATCGTCAAGGTTGGTCAAAGCTGGTAAATGAAAAATATAATATAAATATTACATATAATATTAAGTAAGATACCTTTTATAAATAAATTAATATAAATGTTACAAATAACATTCAAATTTTGAGTAAATACCAAAACAGTGAAAGATATAGGATAAAAATGGTAAGCAATCTTTATATTTCAAATATATCTATTTTTAATATTAATGTCTGATATTTTGAAAAGGAAAATTAAAAAAAATTAAAAATTAAAAATTTGTGAGTTGCGGCCCAAGGTTAACAGTTTTATCGTAAAAACAGCAGAAAACTGTGGTTTTGATCGGTTTTATACGATTTTTACCACCTGATTGAACTGTGACCTTGTTGGTTTCTATCAAACTAGCGGTTCGATTGCGGTTTGGTTTGGTTTTGATAACATTGATATTGAGTTTTACAAGTAGAAAAACCATATTGTGTTTTATATGCTTGTAAAAACCATATTGAGTTCATATTGAGTTTTACAAAATGAAAAACGATATTGTGTTTTATATGCTTGTTTTACAAGGAAAAATCATATTGTGATGGGTATCCAATTGTTTAATTAAAAACAAAGCATTGCAATGGTCCCTGCAGATGCTCACGCAATGTGATTTCTGCCGAATGCTCTGAATGTCAAAGTGAAGAAATTCAACCAAGAGTGGGTAAACGGTGGGAGTAACTATAACTCTCTTAAGGTAGCCAAATGCCTCGTCATCTAATTAGTGAAGCGCATGAATGGATTAACGAGATTCCCACTGTCCCTGTCTACTATCCAGCGAAACCACAGCCAAGGGAACGGGCTTGGCAGTGTAACACCCCAGATTTTTAATTCATGAATATATATGAAAATTGTCCATTTAATTTGTGAATTAATGGAGATAGACCTTAGAGGGGTAAGGTGTTGGGTCAATTGCCCAATTAAGACCCAACAGATTATGGACAAGGTTCAATTGAAATAAATGGGTAAGATTTATTTAATTGGTTCAAGGTTGTCAATTGGGTCAAATGCCCAATTGGGACCCAATGGGTCATGGTTGACTTGGTCGACCACCAAGTGAGTTCAAGCTTAATTAAATTGTGGCTAAATTAAATTGGAAATGGAATCAAGTAATTGAGTTGACTTTAAGTGAGTTAAATGAGTTGAATAAAAGATATGAGTTGAGTTAAAGAGATGAGTTGAATGGGAAGTTAATGAGACTTTCATTTTAAGTGAGTGGAGTGGGAAGATGGAGTTGCATCTCATAAGATCAAACTCAAAGTGTACACACGTTGGGGAGATGAGAGTTTCATCTCATGGGATGAAACTCCAAAGGAAGCATTAAATGAGGGAGGTGAAAGGTTGTTGTTGTTACACAAGGGTATCCAAGAGCACACGTTGGGAGATGGAGGGTTTCCATCTCATGATGGAAACCCATGGGGCATACCGTTGGGAGTTTCATCTCATGCGATGAAACCCCCAAAGGAAGTATTAATGAGGAGGTGATGAGTCATAGGAGTTACAAAAGGGCATCAACCAAAAGACACCACCTTGGCCGACCACTCTCATTGAACAAGACTTGGAGTTTCATTTCTCTCTCTCCCTCTCTCTCTTGGCCGAACCCCCTCTCTGTAATAGCCCGAATTTTCGAATCAATATATATTTGGCATTTATTGATTTTAATTTGAATTTTGACATGATGGAATACCAAATGGATCAAAAGTTGGGACAAGGGTCCAAGAATGGTCCAATGGGCCATGGATTGGATGAAATCCATTTAATGGGTCAATGAGGACTAATCGGTTCAAGGATGGTCAAATTGGGCCCAATACTCATTTGGGACCCAATGGACCCAATTGAGGTAAGCCTAAGGTAAGGAGGGAATTTAATTGGGCCATGGGCCCAATGTCTACCCAATAAACCATGAATTGGAATTAATACAATTAATGGGTCAATGGTAAGTAATTGGGTCAAGATAGTCAATTTGGGTCAAAGGGCCATATGGGACCCAATGGGCCAAAATAGGTAAGCCCTAAAATAAATGGGAAAGACAAAATATAATTGGGCCATGGACCCAATGGTGATCCAATTAAGATAAATTAAATAGATTAGATAATTATAAAACTATCTAAGTTAAGATGTATCAAGATTAAGTAATATGGCCAAATGGGGCCCACCTCCACCTCACCCATTGAGGTGGCGTGTGGACCAAGGAAAAAGTGGGGCCAACCATCATGGTTGACTTGGTCAACCATGGATAAATTTAAGAAGACTAAGGTGGATTAAGGTAAATTAAATTGATTAAAATTATTGTAAAATTATCTAAGTTAAAATCAATGGAATTAAAATAACATGGCCAAGTGGGGCCCACCTCCACCTCATCAAGTGAGGTGGCGGGTGGGGTAGGTATAGGTGGGGGCCGTCCACCATGGTTGACTTGGTCAACCATGGGTGGATTTATTAGATAGATAATTTAATGGAATTAAATTGGATGGAAATTAATTAACCTAAGTGAGGACTTAACTTAACTAATTAGGTTGATTAATTAGGGTCAACATAGACAAGTCAAAGAGGACAAAGGAGCCATGCTTGGTGGTTGGGTCTCAACCACCACCACCAAAGTCAAGCTAGCCCATGCTTGGTTGGTGAGGAAGTTAATGTTTGAGTGAAGGCTACTCCAACCATCTCCATCTCATTTCAAACAATCATTTTTCACTCCATCTCTCCCTCCCACTCTCAAAAACCGTCCCATGCATTGGAGGAAAGAAAAAGAGAAGAAAACTTAGAAGAAGAAGAGAAGAAAAGAGAAGGAGAGAGCAAGCCTTGGTCCACCCCTTCAAGATCAAAGGCTAAGATCTTGTTTTCCATCACCTTCCCCTCTCCCTCTCTCAATCTAACCCCATCTACCATAGCCGATCCAAGCATATTTCACCATTGATCAAGCACATCTAGCCGATCAAACAAGGAGAGGAAGAAGAAAGGAGGCCAAGGAAGTCGACGGGAGCGACAAAGACCGGAGGAGTCGTCGGATCGTAAGTATGTTCTAAACAAGAAATTTAATTTTTTTAGGGTTTTAAGTTTTGGAATCCATTTCCTTGGATTGGATGGTGGCCAAACCATCATAGGCTTTGAATTTAAAAATCCATCCAATGGTAGGATAAGGAATCGATAAAATGGAGGAATGGATTAAGTAATGGATTAGGGATGTTAAGTATTTAAAATAATTGTTATGGATTTGTGAGGAAACTTTGGGCCATAGGGTTCGGCCATGTAGCATGGCCGAACCCCATGGTGGCAAATTAAATGATGGATGATGGAAGTATGGAAAAATATGGAGAAAAGGTTAGGTTTCCTAAATGCAAAGTAATTGATGATTTTATTAAGGTTAGAAGGTTTAAAATGTTGGAGAATGATTTATGATAATTAGTTTTCAAGTGATTTAAAATAGGTGATTTTAAATAGGATTTAGAAGCATAGAATGGAATGAATGGATGACCATAGGGTTCGGCCATGTAGCATGGCCGAACCCCATGGTAAATAGTGGGTAATTTATTAAGATTATAAGGTTTAAAGATAATGGAGAAAAATGATAGATTTAAATGGATTTATTGAGTATAGAATGTGATGTTTAAATGGGATGAAAATGGTGATGTAAATAGATGATTTAATTCAAATGGGGGTATGATGTTTTAAAGAAATCATGGACTATAGGGTTCGGCCATACAAGGTGGCCAAACCCCATGGCTAGTGGTCTATGAAGGTTAGGGCTCTTAGATGCTCAATGGTTAATGTTTTCTAAAGTTTGGAAATTATGAGTATGGTAAGTGATTTTAAAATGGGTTATTTTTGGGACAAAACATTAGTCTTTGAAAAATGGCATCCATAAAGGTGAACCCTAGGGTGGTGATTAGTGGTTTTAATAAATAGAAAATGATGTAGAAGAATGCTAGATTTTAATAGATTTATGAAAATGATATGTGAGATTTTAAATGGGATGAGAATGGGGACTTAAATGAATAAATTAAATTCATTGGTGATAGGATTAAATGAGACAAAATGGACCCAAAAGAAGGGAGATAGGGTACCATGGGTTCGGCCATGGTGTATGGCCGAACCCATGATCCCTTTGTGGGCCACCTTTAGGGCCAAATATGAAATAACATATGGGATTAAATGTTTTTCAAAATTAAATAATAGGTGGCTGATTTTAGATATGTTATGGAATCATAAATGGGTCTAAGTTATGGATGAAATTTAGACTTAAAATAGACATGAGTGGGTGAATGATTAACCATAGAGGAGAGAGTGGCAAAATGGTAATTATTAACCACTTTGAAGAACCATGGGTTCGGCCATGGTACATGGCCGAACCCTATGTGGATTAGACATGAAATCGAATGCATTATGAATGATTAATTGGAATGGATAATTGCTGCGTTTAGGTTCGCAAATTAGAGTATTTAAATGGCGAAAGAAATTGGATTTATGTATGTGTTTTAACCAATGGATAATGGGCTAAGTTAAGGACCGATTTTTGATAAACTTGTAATATACTTAAGGATCATTGAATGGATCTAGGGTTATAACCAGTTAGGAACTTAATCATGGATAACGTATGGACTAATTCGGTAAATGTAATAAGGTATCGGGACGTCGCAAACGGTACGCGATCGGCGACCGGATTATCGAACGGAAAGCGTAACGGAACGCTACGTGGTATTCGGTAGGATCCTACCTTTTTGTAAGCGATGGATATGTGATGGTATTTTAGATTATTTTGATTTGGCTTATGATGGATTTATGATTATGATTTATCTTATGATGAGTTTTAAGTTATGAATCATATGGATTATATTTTAACATTATGCATTATAAGGCTATGTATGGTATATCAAAATTATGGTTTATCTATATACTACATAGCATAATGCACGTACATCTCATGCATGGCATGGGCGGGAAAATAATAAAACTGGAGTCCATACTCCGTCGGGGCGACCGAGAATCAGACATGGGGATAGCCTGAGGGCTATAACCGGAGTCCATGCTCCGTCGGGGCGACCGAGAATCAAACATGGGGATAGTTCTACAACCGGAGTCCATGCTCCGTCGGGGCGACCGAGAAGCAAACATGGGGATAATACATTGTATGATCATACGGATGATGGGTGGGACACATGACATAGGCACCCATGACATAGCATTCATTACATGCTTATTTTGTTATATTTTATTATATCGGTATGTGTGTTATCACTAATCCATATGCTAGCCCTACTCGAAGTCCTACTGGGCGCGTTGACTAACGCCCTACTTCTACCCTAGCTGATGACGCAGGGGATTGCGGAAGCGGTGGACATGACAGGAGCCAAGCTTAGGAGCTTGGGAAGCGCAGTCTTAGTTTATTTACGTTTACATTTTGGAGTTGTAATTTTAAAGTAACTTAGCTTGTCGGGTTGTATAAATTTACATTTCTTGCGATGGTTTGGACGTTACTTATGGACAATTACATTTGGTGATATAAATATGATCATGGGGTATTTTGGTAATTTAATGTTGTATCTTCCCTTCTATCTAAAAATCGGTAGGATAGACTCTATTATCATGTTCCGTAATGATTATAATCCGTGAGCTTCTTCCTACTCGTGAACCATTCTCTTGGACTTAGTTCCGTGCACGCGTGGGGTTGGCCAGTTTAGGGTCGGGCTTTAGAAGCTCGGACTTAACTCGCGTCGTGGCGTCAGCGCCCTCTCTCACTCTTCTATTTCAAAAACAAAAAAAAATTAGACTCTGATTTTCGGAAAGAGGGTGAAAAAGGGCCGGGCGTTACACTCTCAAACAAGAAATACTTGGAATATTTTCTATTTCAAGCTCCTCTCCCTCTCACTCAAGGCCGACCCTCTCTCAAAGACAAAGGAGAAAGGACTTAGAGTTTTCTATCTTAAGCTCCTCTCCCTCTCTCGAACCTACACTCTTTGGCCGAACCCTCTCTTTGGGTTTTCATCTCAAGACCTCTCAAGCTCACTCTCGGCGATCAAGGAGGAAGAAGAGGCTAAGGAGGGAGAAGATCGGAGGAGCAAGAAGGAGTGAAAGAAACCGGAGGAGTCGCGGAATTGGTAAGTACTTGATGAGATTTTATTAAGTAAGATAGGTTATGAAAATGATGATTACTAAGGACACTACGTATATACGGCTTAAGCATGGAAAAGATGGTCAAGGAACATGGTTTGGCCATTGCATGGCCAAACCCTAAGTTTATGTATGAGAACCCCATCAAAGGATTAAATCTTGGAGGCATGATTTCTAAAATAGAAATGATGAACCATAGGGTTCGGCCATGTTGTATGGCCGAACCCCATGGAAGGGTGTTAGTGATTTAAAAGGTTTTAAAGGAGGGAAATAATGGAGGAAGGTTATTGATTTTTAAATGGTCTCAAATGTTGAAAATGGTGAAGAACCATAGACCATGGGTTCGGCTATGGTGTATGGCCAAACCCTGTGGAGAGATATTGATGGACTTAGATGTTTGGACCATGAAAATGATGGGGGAATGTTGGTAATTTTAATAGGTTTTACATATGGTTAATGATGATCTAAAAGGATGAACCTAAGTGTATGATTAAACCCCCCCATGGAGGGACTTGGGTTATGGATCTAATATTGTAAATGATTTAAGAAAGAGGATGAAAAATGACATCATGGGTTCGGCCATGTTGTATGGCCGAACCCCATGAACCATTTTAATGGGTCATCTATGGGTCTATGCATGTTTAAATGAATGGATTATCAAACCAAGGAATGGAGGGATTTGTTAGGGATTTATGTCATGATTAATGGATCGTTTATGGATCTATTTTTATGGATCAGTTATGGACCTAAGTATGTATAGATAAAATGATTGATTAGCTATGGAAAGAATAATGGTTAAGATGGAAAAATGGTGAAAATGATGGACCATGGGTTCGGCCATGGTGTATGGCCGAACCCCATGGAAAAGGTTTTGTGGACTTAGGTTTTATTAATGCTAAATGACTAACTCATGTATGATTGGTTAATGAATCAAAATAGGGACCCAAACCAAGTGAGTGAGGTTCGACCATGTTGTATGGCCGAACCTCACTAAGGTATGTTTATGGACTTAAACATAGTTGGAAATTAAATGGAACGTTGGTTTGACTTATTGATATGTAATAAGGTAACGAGACCTCACAAGCGGGTACGATCGATGAGCGGTTTTTGGACGAAACGCAAGGACACATTAGTAGGATTCCTACCTTAATTGAAAACTATGGATTATGTATATGCAATGTTTTACCTGAATTATTTTGGTATCAAATAATATGGGATTTGATAATATGGGATTTGCATGCTATAATTTGTACTATTACATAGCATGTTAGCATTTGCATCTCATGCATGGCACGAGAGGGATGAAATGTAATCGGAGACCCACGCTCCGTCGGGGCGTCCGTAAGGCATTCGTGAGGGTACCTTGATGTGCATTATCCATCAAGAGGGATGTATGATTGATTTGTAACCGGAGACCCACGCTCCGTCGGGGCGTCCGTAAAGCATTCGTGAGGATACCTTCATGAGGAGTTTTCCATTAAGAGGATACTATGTTTGTAATGTAACCGGAGTCCACGCTCCGTCGAGGCGTCCGTAAGGCATTCGTGGGGATACCGTGATGTATGTGATTGTGATATAGCTGATGGGTGGGACTCATGGCATATGACACTCATGACATGACATTGACTTGCATGTTTTTGATATTGTATTATTTATGTGATTTTTGGTACTAACCCATGTGTTAACCCTACTTGGAGTACTTACTGGGCGTGTTGTCTAACGCCCTACTTCTACCCTAGTTGATGACATAGGGAATGGATGGAACGAGGAACGAGATCAGAGCCAAGCTTAGGAGCTTGGATGTTTTAGTTTCGTCTTATTTAAGCTATTCATGGACAATGTAATTTGAGTAGCTAGCATTTGGGACTGTAATAATTTAGATTATTTGCTATGGTTTGAATGTTAATTTTGGATATTTTAACTGAAGATAATTATTATTAAGTGATGGATTACCTTGCTATCTAAAATGGAATAGAATTATTATTCTATTATAATTCCGCATCTATGACTTATTCAGCATGTTTAACTTGAGTACGTGTGAACTATTTTTAATGGACTTGGTCCACGCACACGTATGGTTGGCCAGTTAAGGGTCGGCTTTGGAAGCTCGGACTTAGCTCGCGTCGTGACGTTCCCGCTCTCTCTCACTCTTCTATTGAACAAAAAAGTAGACTCTGATTTTCGGCGAGTGAAAAAGGGCGGGGCATTACAGGCAGAATTAGTGGGGAAAGAAGACCCTGTTGAGCTTGACTCTAATTGGACTTTGTGAAATGACTTGAGAGGTGTAGGATAAGTGGGAGCCCTCGGGCGCAAGTGAAATATCACTACTTTTAACGTTATTTTACTTATTCCGTGAGACGGAAGTGGGGCAGTGCCCTGTTTTTGGTCCCAAGTGGGCCGATTCTGGCGGAAGACATTGTCAGGTGGGGAGTTTGGCTGGGGCGGCATATCTGCGCAAAGCTATCGTGCGTCGGATTATGACAAAACGCCTCTAAGTCAAAATCCAAGCTAAAGACGAGGCGCTTGCGGTTGCCGACCGTTTTCCGACCTCATTAGGGGCCATCAGGCCCCCAAGGGCATGTGTCATAGGTGAAGCTCCCGCGGCGGACGAGCCGTGCGGGCCGCCTTGAATTATAATTCCTACCGGACGACGGGCAGAATCCTTTACAGAATACATAAATACGCAAGGGGTATTGTAAGTGGTAGAGTGGCCTTGCTGCCACGATCCACTGAGATTCAGCCTCAAGTCGCATCGATGCATCCCTCCCCCTTCTTGCCAGAGGGGAAAAGAGGCTCCACGCCTATCACATTAGAGCACGTCGACTCCGTGCCAAGTGTGATGATTGATTGTTTCAGTAAATTGGACCTAAGTTCGGAATGTGGCACACACGGGTAGTGGACAAGTCATACACAACTCATGGATGAATATGAAGAAAAAAAAATTGCCCAAAGGGTTGAGGCGGTATGGTCGTAGAGGATGCATCATGGCAATCATCCAATGAGTGATCTCCTTCGAGGGGGATGCAATGTCCTCTTTAATGAATGGAGAGTTGAGAGCATTATTATTTAAACCTTGTCACATTATGGCGATCATCAAATGACGGGGACCAAAAGATGACGAGATATGACAACTTTTGGACATTTGTCAACGGAGGGTAAAATCATGTTTGGCGTGCTAGCCCGTGTTTGAGAAGCTTCAACTAACATGTATGGGATGTTGAGGTTTCCAGACAGATAGTTGACGGGTGAGGATGGGTTTCACCGTCCTGAACCGTCCTCGGGACGGTAAAATTGAATTGTCGTCTTCCCAAGGCAAGGGCATGTGTGGTGTGCTTGTTCGTGTTTTAACTACATTATGGATGGATCATAGTTGGTAATGAACTGGTCCCGACTTATCAAGGTCTGGTCACGGATTGTAACGGTCTGGCCACGGCTTGCCACGACATATCACAGTCTGGTCACGGCTGATCACGGTCTGGTCATGGCTGATCATGAACTAGTCATGAGACCGGTTAGGATGGGTCACGGATGGGTGACAGATGGGTTAGGACGGGTATCACCATCCTCAGGACGGGTTTTGATTGTTAGCGGGACAGGTAACGGACGGTGAATTATAATTGTCGCTCTACCAGACCATGGGCATGTTTGGTGTGCTCGTCCGCATTTGAGCACCTTCAGTTACACTATGGACAGGGTGTTGTGTTGGTCACGACGTGGTCATGTGTTGGTCACGATGTGGTCATGTGTTCAACATGACTTGGTCATGGCTGGGTGACGGTTAGGTCACGAGTCGGTGACGGTGAGGTGACTGTTGGTCACGGCTGATCATGGTCTTGTCATGGCTGGTCACGGTCTGGTCACGACTGATCATGGTGTGGTCGCGTCTGATCACGGCTGCTAACGGTCCGGTCACGGCTGATCATGGCTGATCACGGTCCGGTCACGGTCTGGTCACAGCTGATCACGGTCAAGCCACGGTCTGGTCATGACTGATCACGGCCCGGTCATGGTTGATCACGGTCTGGTCACGACTGATCACGGCCTAGTCACGGTCTGGTCACGACTGGTCACGGCTTGGGCGCGGTCCAGTCACTGCTGATCATGGTCTAGTCATGGGACGGGTGACAGATGGGCTAGGATGGGTTTTTACCGTCCGCGGAGGGGTGGTGGACGGTAAAATGAAATTGTCGCTCTGCCAAACCACGGGCATGTTTGGCATGCTCGTCCGCGGTTGAGCACCTTCAGCTACACTATGGACTGGGTGTTGTGGACGCGAGACTGGTGGCGAAAGGGTTTCACCGTCCGTGGGACGGGTCGTACCTTCCGCTGGATGGGTTTCACTGTCAGCGGGATGGGTTGCACTATCTGCGGGATGGGTTTCACCGTCCACGGGACGGTGAAATGAAATTGTTGCTCTGCCAGACCAAGGGCATGTTAGGCTTGCTCGTCCGCGGTTGAGCACC
Source organism: Chimonanthus praecox (assembly GCA_022113865.1). Taxonomy (NCBI): domain Eukaryota; kingdom Viridiplantae; phylum Streptophyta; class Magnoliopsida; order Laurales; family Calycanthaceae; genus Chimonanthus; species Chimonanthus praecox. The sequence goes on from CM039094.1 coordinate 53,724,828, forward strand.
TTCAGCTACACTATGGAACAGGTGTTGTGGGCACGGGACTGGTCACGGACGGGTTTCACCCTCCGCGAGACGGGTTTCACTTCCTACGGGACGGGTTTCACTTCCTGCGGGACAGGTTTCACCGTCATCGGGATGGGTTGCACTGCCTACGGGATGGGTTTCACCATCTGCTGGACGGGTCACCTACGGTAAAATGAAATTGTCGCTCTGCCAAACCACGAGCATGTTAGGTGCGCTCGTCCGCGGTTGAGCACCTTCAGCTACACTATGGACTGGGTGTTGTGGGCATGGGACTGGTCACGGACGGGTTTCACCCTCCTCGGGTCGGGTTTCACCCTCTGAGGGACGGGTTTCACTTCCTGCAGGATGGGTTTCACCGTCCGCGGGACGGGTTTCACTTCCCGTAGGGCGGGTTTCACTTCCTGAAGGACAGGTTTCACCGTCCGTGGTACGGGTTGCACTGCCTGCAGGACGGGTCACAGACAGTAAAATGAAATTGTCGCTCTGCCAGACCACGGGCATGTTAGGCGTGCTCGTCCACGGTTGAGTACCTTCAGCTACACTATGGACCGGGTGTTGTGGGCACGAGACTGGTCACGGACGGGTTTCACCCTTCGCGGGACGGGTTTCACTTCCTGCGGGAGGGGTTTCACTTCCTGCGGGACGGGTTTCACCGTTCGCCGGACGGGTCGCGGACGGTAAAATGAAATTGTCGTTCTGCCAGACCACGGGCATGTGTTGCATGCTCGTCCGCGGATGAGCACCTTCCGGTACACTATGGATCAGGTGTTGTGGGCACGGGACTTGTAACGCCCTGCCCTTTTTCACTCGCTGAAAATAAGAGTCTATTTTTTTTTAATAAAAGTGTGAGAGAGAGCGGGAGCGTCACGACGTGAGCTAAGTCCGAGCTTCCAAAGCCCGACCCTTAACTGGTGAACCATACGTGTGAGTGGACCAAGTCCACTAAAACGGTTCACACGTACTAAGACTATACATGCCGAATAAATCGTAGATACAGAATTATAATAGAATAACCATTCTATTCCATTTTAGATAGCAAGGAGGTCCATCACTTAATACTAATTATCTTAAGTTAAAATATCCCAAATTAACATTCAAAACATAACAAATAATCAAAGTTATTACAATCCCAAATGCTAGCTACTCAAATTACATTGTCCATGAGTAACTTAAATAAAATGAAAGTAAAACATCCAAGCTCCTAAGCTTGGCTTCGATCTCGTTCCTCGTTCCGTCCATTCCCTGTGTCATCAACTAGGGTAGAAGTAGGGTGTTAGACAACACGCCCAGTAGGGTCAACACATGGTTAGTACAAAAATCACATAGATAACATAATATCAAAAACATGCAAGTCAATGCCATGCTATGGGTGTCATATGCCATGAGTCCCACCTATCAGCCATATCACCATCACATAGTATCCTCTTGATGGAAAACTACTCATCAAGGTATCCCCCATGAATGCCTTAGGGACGCCTCGACGGAGCGTAGATCTCCGGTTACAACTCAATCATACATCCCTCTTGATGGAAAACTCCTCATCAAGGTATCCTCACGAATGCCTTACGGACGCCCCGACAGAGCGTGGTCTCCGGTTACATTTCATCCCTCCCATCCCATACATGAGATACAAATGCCAACATGCTATGTAATAATACAAATCATAGTATTAAAATCCCATCATTAAGACATAACATTTGATACCAAAATAATTCAAGTAAAACATTGTATATACATAATCAATGGTTTTCAATTAAGGTACGAATCCTACCAATGACCAACTAATGTATCCTTGCATTTTCGTCCGAAAACTGCTCACCGATCGTACAACTCTTGTGAGGTCCCGTTACCTTATTACATATCAATAAGTCAAACCAATGTTCCATTTAATTTCCAACCATACTTAAGTCTACAAAATACCTTAGAGGGGTTTGGCCATACAACATGGCCGAACCTCACTTACTTGGTTTTGGGTCCAAGGTCATTCCCTCTTTTGATTCATTAACCAATCACACATGAGTTAGTCTTTTAGCATCAATAAAACCCTAAGTCCACAAAACCTTCTCCATGGGGCTCGGCCATACACCATGGCCGAACCCATGGTTTTTTAATTTTACCATTTGGCCATTCTTTCCTTCCATATGTAATCACTCCTTTTTATTTACACATACCTAGGTCCATAAACAAAGTCCCTCCATGGGGGTTTAACCATACACTTAGGTCATCATTTTACAACCCAAAGTTCATCAACATCCCTCCATCATTTTCATGGCCTAAATAAATGTAAATAATTTAATATTTCTCCATAGGGTTCGGCCATGTCATTGGTTCTTCCTTATTTCCTCATTTCAAGTTTATCATTTACCACATTTAAACCTTATTTAAAATCACTAACATATTTGCATGATTTTCATCCTTTACCACTTATTAACATTTACTAACTGTAACATCCTGGATTTTTAAGATATCAATTTACATGAATTTTGTCTATTTAAATTATGAATTAATGGACATGGACCTAAGATGGGTAAGATGTTGGGCAATGGCTCAACTAAGACCCAACGGGTATCGAATGAGTGTTCAATGTAGGGAAATGGGTAAGTTACATTTAATTGGGTCAAGGTGGCTATTTGGGTCAAAAGGCCCAATTAGGACCCAATGGAGCATGTTTGACTTGGTTGACCACCAAGTGAGTCCAAGATTAATTAAGTTGGGACTGGTTTAAGTTGGAAAGGAAATCAAATAATTAAGTTGAGTCAAGTGAATTAAAATGGAAAGATAGTTAAGTGAGTGAGTTGATTTGAAATAAATTATAAATGAGTTGGATGGGAAGTTATGGGGATATTAATCTCAAATGAATGAAGTGTGAAGTTGAAGGGCTGATGTTTCAAATTCAAACACCAATCCACACGTTGGAGGGAAAGGGTGGGGGAAGTTTCATCTCAAAGATGAAACCCCCACATGGGTCATTAATGGAGAGGAGGAAGCTTGAGGAAGGTTACATCAAGATTTCAAATTCAAACCATACCACACGTTGGAGAGGGGGGAAAGTTTCATCTTAATATGAAACTCCCACATGAAACGTTAATGAAAGGAGGAAGATTGGGGGGGGGGGGGGGGGGGGGGGGGTGGGGGAGGTTACACCAAGGCAACCTATGGGAGCCGTTGGGTGCCTTGGAAGTTTCATCCCATGGATGAAACCCCCAAGAGAACATTAAGGAGAATAGTTAATCAAAATAGTAGTTACAAGTGTTGCCACCAAGAGACACCACCTTGGGGCTGAATTTGATTAACCAAATGAGGAGTTTCATTTCCATTCACTCTCTCCCTCTCTCCCTCTCTTAGCCGACCAACACTCTAAGGAAAGAAGACCAAACACTTTGAGAATTCTATCTCATTCTCTCCCTCCCTCTCAAGGCCGGTTCTCCTCTCAAGACCAAAGAGTACTTAGACTAATTTGATCTCAAGCTTCTCTCTCAATCCATATTTCTTGGCCGAACCACTTCAAGGGATTTCCAGCAAGGTCAGTCTCGACTAAAGAGCAAGAAGGAAGGAGGGAGGGACTAAGGAAGGAAAGGAGCAAGACGGAGTCGCGGGATTGGTAAGTGCTCAATAAACACTTGTTAAATAAGATGGTTAAGGAAACATGATCCGGCCATTGTATGGCCGAACCCATCAAGGGTTAAAATCATGGCTATTGAATTTAAAAGAGGAGATAAGGAACCATAGGGTTCGGCCATGTTGTATGGCCGAACCCCATGGAAAGAGTCAAGGAAGTTGTATGGGTTTAAAATGATGTTTAAAAGGGAAGAACATGACCATAGGGTTCGGCCATTTTGTATGACCGAACCCCATGAAAAGACATTGGATTTATTTTATTGGATTTGAAGGAAGGAAATCATAAGTGTATGTGTTGGAGTTTGTTAAGTTTTAAAAGGATTTAAATAGATGGAGGTGTGAGAACCAATCATAGATGCATGATAGTTTTAATGGAAATAAGGAACCATACATGCCGAACCCCATGGAGAGACAATGAAGGATAGTGTGGTCTTGTTTAATTAATTTTGAAGATGATTAATAATTTAAAAAGATGTTGGGTTGATTGGATCAAAAATGGAAAAGAGGAGCACCAAAACCCAAGGGTGAGGTTCGGCCATGGTGTATGGCCGAACCCCACCAAGTACTCTTTATGGATTTAGATATCATAGGGTTCGGCTATGTGTATGGTCGAACCCCATGAACCTTTTGGTGGATTTAAATGGTGATCAATTATAAACATTTGTGGTACAAGTGATTAGATGAGGAGGTCATGAACTTGTATCTAACTTGAAGATCAAAGGGTTGAAAGATGAGCATAAAATCAAGGGAGTAAGGTTCGACCATGGTGTATGGCCGAACCCCACTAATGAATTTTATGGACTTATGTGGTTAGATGCTTAATGTGTGAATGATTAGATTAATGGATTGATGTTTGGACTTAATTAAAAAGGACTAAAAGACTTGAAAGAGGGACCAAAATTAAGATGGTGAGGTTCGGCCATATTGTAACGTCTGCCAGACCAAGGGCATGTTTGGCGTGCTCGTCCGCGGTTGAGCACCTTCGGCTACACTATGGACCGGGTGTTGTGGAAGCGGGATTGGTCACCGACGGGTTTCACCGTCCGTGGGATGGGTTTCACTGTTTGCGTGACGGGTCACGGACGGTAAAATGAAATTGTCGCTTTGCCAGACCACGGGCATGTTAGGAGTGCTCATCCTCGGTTGAGTACCTTCAGCTACACAATGGACCGGGTGTTGTGGGCACGGGACTAGCCACGGACGGGTTTCACGCTCCCCGGCGGGGGTTTCACCCTCCGCGGGACGAGTTTCATTTCCTGTGGGATGGGTTTCACTTCCAGCGGGGCGGGTTTCACTTCCCTCGGGAAGGGTTTCACTTCCAGCGGGACGGGTTTCACCGTCCGCGGGATGGGTCGCGGATGGTAAAATGAAATTGTCGCTCTGCCAGACCACGGGCATGTCAGGTGTGCTCGTCCGCGGTTGAGCACCTTCAGCTACACTATGGACCGGGTGTTCTGGGCACGGGACTGGTCACGGATGGGTTTCACCCTCCGTGGGAAGGGTTTCACCCTCCGTAGGACGGGTTTCACCCTTCGCGGGACGGTTTTCACTTCCTGAGGGACGGGTCTCACTTCCTACGGGATGGGTTTCACCGTTTGCGGGACGGGTCACGGACGGTAAAATGTAATTGTCGCTCTGCCAGACCACGGGCATGTTCAGCGTGCTTGTCCGCACTTGAGTACCTTCAGCTACACTATGGACCAGGTGTTGTGGGCACGGGACTGGTCAAGGACTGGTTTCACCCTTCGCGGGATGGGTTTCACTTCCTGGGGGATCGGTTTCACCTTCCGCGGGATGGGTCGCTGATGGTAAAATGAAATTGTAGCTCTGCCAGACCACGGGCATGTTGGGCGTGCTCATCCGAGGTTGAGCACCTTTAGCTACACTATGGACCGGGTGTTGTGGGCACGGGACTGGTCACGGACGGGTTTTACCCTCCGCGGGATGGGTTTCACTCTCCTCGGGACGGGTTTCACTTATTGCGGGACAGATTTCACCTTCTGCAGGACCGGCCGTCGAAGGTAAAATGAAATTGTCGCTCTGCCAGACCACGTGCATGTTTGGCGTGCTCGTCCGCGGTTGAGCACCTTCAGCTACACTATGGACCGGGTGTTGTGGGTACGGGACTGGTCACGGACAGGTTTCACCCTCCGCGGGATGGGTTTCACTTCCTACGGGACGGGTTTCTCTACCTGCGGGACGGGTTTAACGGTCCACCGGACGGGTCGCATACGGTAAAATGAAATTGTCGCTCTACGTGACCACGGGCATGTTTGGAGTGCTTGTCCGCGGTTGAGCACCTTCATCTACAGTTTGGACCGGGTGTTGTGTGTATGAGACTGGTCAAAGACGGGTTTCACTGTCCATGGGATGGCTTGCACCGTCTGTGGGACGGGTTTCACCATTCGCGCAACGGGTTTCACCTTCCGCGGGATGGGTCGCAGACGGTAAAATGAAATTGTCGCTCTGTCGGACCACGGGCATGTTTAGCGTGTTCATCCGCGGTTGAGCACCTTCGGCTACAATATGGAGTGGGCTTGTGGACGTGGGACTGGTCACGGACGGATTTCACCGTCCGTGGGATGGGTTGCACTCTCTGAGGGACGGGTTTCAACGTCCGTGGGACGGGTTTTTACAATACACGTACGGTAAAAATGAAATTGTCGCTCTGCCAGACAACGGACATGTTTGGCGTGCTCGTCCTCGGTTGAACACCTTCATCTAGATTGTGGACGGGGTGTTGTGGGTGCAGGACTGGTCACGGGCAGGTTGCACTGCTTGCGGGACGGGTTCTTATTGTCGGCGGACGGGTGGCACACTGTAAAATGAAATTGTCGTTTTACCAGACGACGGGCATGTTTGGCGTGCTCGTCCTCGGTTGAGCACCTTTAGCTACAGTATGGACCGGGTGTTGTGGGTGAGGGACTGGTCACGGACGGGTTTCACCGTCCGTGGGATGGGTTGCACTGCCCGTGGGACAGGTTCTTACCATCCGCGAACGGGTGTCGGACGGTAAAATGAAATTGACGCTCTGCCAGACCACAGGTATCTTTGCCGTGGTCGTCCGTGGTTGCGCACCTTCAGCTACACTATGGGCAGGGTATTGGTTGGTCACGATGTGTCATGTGTTGATCACGACTTGGTCACGGTTGGGTCGCGAGTCGGTGACGGTGAGGTCACAACTGGTCACGGGTTTTGTTTGGATGATACATGGGTATGGGCCCTTCGAGGATGGTGTATTGGTAAGAATCATTTTCGTCAGAAGTTTTTTCGTGCACAGCGGCGAGCTGCACGTTGTTCATTTAGTCGACCCTTCTGTCGTACGCTCACTCTTGCCTGGCAAGGGGTGTAGAGGTGGAAATGGACGATGGCGCTGACGGGCGGTGCGATTCGTGTTGGTACGTGGGTGGTGATCAGTCTGAGTTCGTTGGTGGACTTCCTCCCTCCATGGGTGGCGCATGCTCTCCATTTCAACTCTTTTGACGCGAGGGGCGTGTATTCGCTCCACATCGTCCATTGCTTATTAGATGGCCTGTGCACGTACCCTATGTGGAAACGACTCGCTCTTGACCCCATTGTCGTGCTGTCGACGACGGGGAGGGACATTGGGCGGGTGTGTGCCATGTTGCATCAGTGCGGTCGGATCTCGCAGACAGTTCTGTAGGCACGTGCACGCAGGCATCCGCCCATACGTCTTGGATGTGTAGGACGAAGGTGGGGGCAGGGCTTCGCTTGGCGATTCGACTGCCCTGGAAAACACGTAACGGCCTATCCGTGGACGTCTGACGCCGTGCGTGCCTCTCCCTTCCTCTGCATGGGGAAAGAGGTGCGGGTACCAGGGCGCGGGACTCTTGTTGATGGACTCTACCTGGTTGATCCTGCCAGTAGTCATATGCTTGTCTCAAAGATTAAGCCATGCTTGTGTAAATATGAACAAATTCAGACTGTGAAACTGCGAATGGCTCATTAAATCAGTTATAGAGCTAATACGTGCACCAAAACCCGACTTCTGGAAGGGATGCATTTATTGGATAAAAGGTCGAAGCGGGCTATGCCTGTCGCTCTGATGATTCATGATAACTCGACGGATTGTACGGTCTCTGTGCCGGCGACGTATCATTTAAATTTCTACCCTATCAACTTTCGATGTAAGGATAGTGGCCTACTATGGTGGTGACGGGTGACGGAGAATTAGGGTTCGATTCTGGAGAGGGAGCTTGAGAAACGGCTACCACATCCAAGGAAGGAAGCAAGAGTGCAAATTACCCAATCCTGACACGGGGAGGTAGTGACAATGAATAACAGTACCGGGCTCTTCGAGTCTAGTAATTGGAATGAGTACAATCTAAATCCCTTAACGAGGATCCATTGGAGGGCAAGTCTGGTGGTAGTAGCCGCGGTAATTCCAGTTCCAATAGCGTATAGTTAAGTTGTTGCAGTTAAAAAGCTCGTAGTTGGACCTTGGGATGGACTGGCCGGTCCGCCTCTGGGTGTGCACCGGTCGTCACGTCCCTACTACCGGCGATTCGCTCGTGGCCTTAACTGGCAGGGTCTCACCTCCGCCGCCGTTAGTTTGAAGAAATTAGAGTGCCCAAAGCAAGCCTACGCTCTGTATACATTAGCATGGGATAACATCACAGGATTTCGGTCCTATTCTATTGGCCTTCGGGATCGGAGTAATGATTAACAGGGACAGTTGGGGGCATTCGTATTTCATAGTCAGAGGTGAAATTCTTGGATTTATGAATGACAAACAACTGCGAAAGCATTTGGCAAGGATGTTTTCATTAATCAAGAACGAAAGTTGGGGGCTTGAAGACGATCATATATCGTCCTAGTCTCAACCATAAACGATGCTGACCAGGATCGGCGGATGTTGCTTATAGGACTCCGCCGACACCTTATGAGAAATCAAAGTTTTTGGGTTCCGGGGGGAGTATGGTTGAAAGGCTGGAACTTAAAGGAATTGACAGAAGGGCACCACCAGGAGTGGAACCTGCGGCTTAATTTGACTCAACACGGGGAAACTTACTAGGTCCAGACATAGTAAGGATTGACAGCTTGAGAGCTCTTTCTTGATTCTATGGGTGGTGGTGCATGGTCGTTCTTAGTTGGTGGAGCGATTTGTCTGGTTAATTCCGTTAACGAACGAGACCTCAGCCTGCTAACTAGTTATGTGGAGCCGACCCTCCACGACCAGCTTCTTAGAGGGTCTATGGCTGTTTAGTCCATGGAAGTCTGAGGCAATAACAGGTTTGTGATGCCCTTAGATGTTCTGGGCCGCACACGCACTACACTGATGTATTCAACGAGTCTATAGCCTTGGCCGACAGGCCCGGGTAATCTTTGGAAATTTCATCATGATGGGGATAGATCATTGCAATTGTTGGTCTTCAATGAGGAATTCCTAGTGAGCGCAAGTCATCAGCTCGCGTTGACTACGTCCCTGCCCTTTGTACACACCGCCCGTCGCTCCTACCGATTGAATGGTTAGGTGAAGTGTTCGGATCGCGACGACATGGACGGTTCACCGCTGGCGACGTCACGAGAAGTCCACTGAACCTTATCATTTAGAGGAAGGAGAAGTCCACAAGGTTTCCGTAGGTGAACCTATGGAAGGATCATTGTCGTTGCCTCGACCGACCGGCGAACCGATAACAGTTTGACTTGCCTCTGCCCCCGCTGTGCCTCGCCGTGTGGTCGGGTGGCAGACCTCTCTTAACAGAGTAACTC
>CM039094.1:53739199-53756699 GCA_022113865.1 Chimonanthus praecox
CGTAGGATGGGTTGCACTCTCTCCAGGAGGGGTTTCAACCTCCGCGGGACGGGTTTTTATCCTCTGCGGGTGGTAAAAATGAACTTGTCGCTCAGCAAGACCAAGGGCATGTTTGGCGTGCTAGTTCGCAGTTGAGCACCTTCAGCTACACTATGGAAGGGGTGTTATGGGTGCGGAGCTGGTCATTGACGGGTTTCACCATCCGTGGGATGCGTTACACCCTCCGTGGGACGGATTTCACCGTCCGCGGGACGAGTTGCACTGCCTGCAACACGGGTTTCACCGTCCGCGGGACGGGTCGCGGATGGTAAAATGAAATTATTACTCTGCCACACCACGAGCATGTTAGTCGTTCTCGTCCGCGGTTGTGCACCTTCAGCTACACTATCGACCAAGTGTTGTGGGCACGGGATTGGTCATCGACGGGTTTCACCCTCCGCGGGACGGGTTCCACTTCCTGCGGGACGGGTGTCATTTCCTGCCGGTGGGGGTTTCACCGTTCGCGGAATGGGTTGCACTGCCTGCGGGACGGGTTTCACCGTTTACGGGACGGGTCGCGGACGGTAAAATGAAATAGTCGCTCTGCCAGACCAAGGGCATTTTAGGGGTGCTCGTCCTAGGTTGAGCACCTTCAGCTACACTATGGACCGGGTGTTGTGGGCACGGGACTAGTCACGGACGAGTTTAAGCCTCCGCGGGACGGGTTTCATTTCCTGCAGGACGGATTTCACTTCCTACCGGACGAGTTTCACATCCTGCGGGACGGGTTTCACCGTCTGAGGTACAGGTTTCACTTCTAGTGGGATGGGTTTCACTTCCCGCGGGTTGTGTTTCACTTCCTGCGGGTTGGGTTTCACCGTCCACGGGACGGGTTGCACAGCCTGCGAGACGGGTTTAGTGTCCGCGGGACAGGTCGCCGACGGTAAAATGAAATAGTCGCTCTGCCAGACCACGGGCATGTCAGGCGTGCTCGTCCGCTGTTGAGCACCTTCAGCTACACTATGGACCGGGTGTTGTGGGCACGGGACTAGTTACGGATGGGTTTCACCCTTCGCGGGACAGGTTTCATTTCCTTCGGGAAGGGTTTCAGTTCCTACAGGACGGGTTACACCGTTTGAGGTACGAGTTTAACTTCCCTTGGGAGGGGTTTCATTTCCAGCGGGACGGGTTTCACTTCCTACGGGACGGGTTTCACCGTCTGCGGAACGGGTCGCGGACGGTAAAATGAAATTGTCGCTCTGCCAGACCACGGGCACGTGAGGCATGCTCGTCCGCAGTTGAGCACCTTCAGCTACTCTATGGACCGGGTGTTGTGGGTATGAGACTAGTCAAGGATGGGTTTCACCCTTCGCAGGACAGGTTTCATTTCCTCCGGGACGGGTTTCAGTTCATGCAGGACGGGTTTCACTTCCTGCGGGATGGGTTTCATCGTCTGAGGTATGGATTTCACCGTCCGAGGTATGGGTTTCACCGTCCGAGGTACAGGTTTCACTTTCTGCGGGACGGGTTTCATTTCTAGAGGAGCGGGTTACACTTCCTCCGGGACTGGTTTCACCCTCCGCGGGATGGGTGGAGGAGGGTAAAATGATATTGTCACTCTGCCAGACAACGGGCATGTTTGGGGTACTTGTCTGTGGTTGAGCACCTTCAGCTACACTGTGGACCTGGTGTTGTGGGCACGGGACTGGTCATGGACGGTTTCACTGTCCGTGGGATGGGTTGCATCGTCCAAGGGATGGGTTTCACCATTCACGGGACGGGCTTCACCGTCCGCGGGATGGCTCACCGACGGTAAAATTAAATTGTTGCTCTGCTAGACCACGGGCATGTTAGGCGTGCTCGTCCTCGGTTGAGCACCTTCAGCTACACTATGGACCTGGTTTTGTGGGCATGGGATTGGTCACGGACGGGTTTCACTTCCTGCGGGATGGGTTTCACAGTCCGCGGGATGGGTGGCGGACGGTAAAATGAAATTGTCGCTTTGCCAGTCCACAGGCATGTTTGGTGTGCTCGTCCGCGGTTGAGCACCATCAGCTACACTATGGACCGGGTGTTGTTGTCAAGAGACTGGTCACAGACGTGTTTCACTGTCCGTTGGACGGGTTTCACCCTCCGCGGGACGAGTTTTACTTCCTGCGGGACGGGTTTCCCTTCATGCGGGACTGGTTTCACCCTCCGCGGGATGGGTCGTGGTGGGTAAAATGAAATTGTCGCTCTGCCAGACCACGGGCATGTTTGGCGTGCTCATCAGCGGTTGAGCACCTTAAGCTACACTGTGGACCGGGTGTTGTGGGCACGAGACTGGTCACAAACGGTTTCACTGTCATGGGATGGGTTTCACCGTCTGCGGGACAACTCCCCGGCGGTAAAATGAAATTGTCGCTCTGCCAGACCACGGGCATCTTTGGCGTACTCGTCCGCGGCTGAGCACCTTCAGCTACAGTGTGGACCGGGTGTTGTGGGCACGGGATTGGTCACGTACGGTTTCACTGTCACTGGGACGGGTTGCACCGTTCGTGGGATGGGTTTCACCATTCACGGGATGTGTTTCACAGTCCGCGGGACGGCTCGCCGACGATAAAATGAAATTGTCTCTCTGCCAGACTACGGGCATGTTAGGCGTGCTCGTCCGCGGTTGAGCACCATCAGCTACACTATGGACCTGGTGTTGTGGGCATGGGACTGGTCACAGATGGGTTTCACTTCCTGCGGGATGGGTTTCACCGTCCGAGGTATGGATTTCACCGTCCGAGGTATGGGTTTCACCATCTGAGGTACAGGTTTCACTTTCTGCGGGACGGGTTTCATTTCTACAGGGGCGGGTTTCACTTCATGCGGGACGGGTTTCACCGTCTACGGGACGGGTCGCGGACGGTAAAATTAAATTGTCGCTCTGCTAGACCACGGGCGTGTTTGGCGTGTTCCTCCACCGTTGAGCACCATCAACTACACTATGGACAAGGTGTTGTTGGCACGAGATTGGTCACAGACGGGTTTCGCTGTCTGTGGGACGGGTTTCACCCTCCGCGGGACGGGTTTCACCCTCCGCGGGACGGGTTTCACCCTCCGCGGGACGGGTTTCACTTCCTGCGGGATGGGTTTCACTTCCTCCGGGACTGGTTTCACCCTCCGCCAGATGGGTCACAGACAGTAAAATGAAATTGTCGATCTGCCAGACCACGGGCATGTTTGGCGTGCTCCTCCGCCGTTGAGCACCATCAACTACACTGTGGACAACGTGTTGTTGGCACGAGACTGGTCACAGACGGGTTTCGCTGTCTGTGGGACGAGTTTCACTTCCTGTGGGATGGGTTTCGCTTCCTCCGGGACTGGTTTCACCCTCCGCGGGATGGGTCGCAGACGGTAAAATGAAATTGTCGATCTGCCAGACCAAAGGCATGTTAGGCGTGCTCGTCCGTGGTTGAGTACCTTCAGCTACACTATGGACCGGGTGTTGTGGGTACGGGACTGGTCACAGACGGGTTTCACCCTCCGCGGGACGGGTTTCAATACCTGGGGGTCACTTCCTGCAGGATGGGTTGCACTACCTGGGGGACGGGTTTCACCGTTTGGGGGACGGGTCGCCGACGGTAAAACGAAATTGTCACTCTGCTAGGCCACGGGCATGTTAGGCGTGCTCGTCCAAGGTTGGGCACCTTCAGCTACATTATGGACCGGGTGTTGTGGCACGGGACTGGTCACGGATGGGTTTCACCCTCCGCGGGATAGGTTTCACTTCCTGTGGGACGGGTTTCACCCTTCGCGGGACTGGTCGCAAACGGTAAAATGAAATTATCGCTCTGCCAGACCATGGGCATGTTTGGCGTGCTCGTCCGCGGTTGAGTACCTTCAGCTAGACCAGGGACCGGGTCTTGTGGGCATGGGACTGGTCACGGATGGGTTTCATAGTCTGTGGGACTGGTTCAACCCTCCGCAGCACGGGTTTCACTTCTTGCGGGAAGGGTTCCACTTCCTGCGGGTCGGGTTTCACCATCTGGAGGACAGATCGCGGACGGTAAAATGAAATTGTCGCTCTTCCAGACCACGTGCATGTTTGGCGTGTTCGTCCGCGGTTGAGCTCCTTGAGCTACAATATGGACCAAGTGTTCTGGGCACGGGACTTGTAATGACCCTTACCGAGTCTTCTCGATTTTTGGAGAGATTTTCATATCTCCGAGTTGTCTTTGGGACCTTGGTAGCGGTGAAGAGAGTGGGCGCCGTGGTGGGCCCCAATTATCGAATTTCGAGTTTGAAAATTCAAAAGGCATTTTAGTAATTTCATAATTTTTGTGTATATTGTCAAAAAAAAAAATTCATTGAAAAATCACATTTTTTTTTATCGACGTTTGTTATTCGAAATTTTCCCGAGTTCTCGAATTCTTTGTATTTTATTTTCTTTTTTTAAAAAAAGGGATTGAAACCCTAATTTTCCCCGAACCCTAACCCTTTAAAATCCCCTCACTCCCTCGCACGACACTGTAGCCGTAACTTCTACAGTACCCATGCGTCTCCCTTCTTTCTCGATGGCTCTCCTCTCTTCTCTCTCCCTCAAACCCTAGGAGACCCTCCCCTCCTCACCACTACCGCCGTTTCAGCCCCTCCTCTTCGGATTTCTCTCTCTCTGCCATCTTCTTCTTCTCCTCTGAGATCCTTCTCCTCTTTCCTCTCGGTCGACTTAAGCTGCATCTGATTTCACCCCTTCTCCAGCTCCGGCCGTCGAGTCTTCACCCCTCCCACTGTTGCAGCCGTTTCCAGGTTTTCCTTTTTCTCCCTTCTTCTTCTTCTCTCCCTATTTTTCTATGATTTCTTGCGGTTTCCCTGTTTTCTCGTTTTTCCCCGAATTTCCTTAGATTTCAATGATTTTTCCCTCTTTTTCCCCTTCTGAGTCAGTCGGCTGACTCACTGAGTGAGTTGGGCTCCTAGTTCGGCCCAGCTCGGGTTTGACCCATCTTGGCCCAGTTCGGCCCAGCTCGGGTTTGACCCATCTTGACCCAGTTCGGCCCAACTCTGATTTTTCCCAATCGACCCAGCCAGTCTTGGACCTAGCCCAACCAGACTTGGCCCGGCCCTGTTTTGGTAGGCCTAGTTCTTCGGCCTGGCCAGTTTTCAGGGACCGACCCAATTTAGAGCCCAGTTTCAGACCTGGCCCGTTTTGGGCCCAGCCCAGTTTTAGGCCCATTTTCAGTCTGGATTCTTTTTAGCCCATCTTGCTTCAACTGGCCAACCATACGTGTGCGTGGACCAAGTCCACGAAAGCGGTTCACACGTACTCAAGTTAACTTGCGGAATAAAACATAAATACGAAAATACAATAGGACAACAATCCTATTCCATTTTTTATAGCAAGGACATCCATCACTTTATAGTAATTACCTTTAGTTAAAATATCCAAAAATTAACATTCAAACCATAGCAAATAATATACGTTATTACAGTCTCACAAACTAATTACTCAAATACATCAACCATGAGTAACTTAAACAAAATGAAGCTTAATCATCCAAGCTCCTAAGCTTGGCTCCGATCACGTCTTCGTTCAGTCCATTCCCTGTGTCATCAACTAGGGTAGAAGTAGGGCGTTAGACAACGCGCCCAGTAGGTATTCCAATTAGGGTTAAACACATGGGTTAGTATAAAAATCTAGATATAATACATCATGTAGTATCTGTAAAACATCGTATCCAAAACAGTGTATGATAATAGAGATCCAATCATACAGATAAAACCAGAAACCGTGCATGATAATAGAGATCATAATCATGCTGATACAATCCCATGTCATGTGTCCCATATGCCATGAGTCCCACCCATCACAAACACATGTATCCTCTTGATGGAATTCTCCTCATCAAGGTATCCCCACAGTTGTCTTACGGACGCCCCGACGGAGTGTGGTCTCCTATTACCTCTTGATGGGATAATGCACATCAAGGTACCCCTCATGACTTACAGATGCCCCGACAGAGCGTGGATCTCCGGTTACCTCTTGATGGATAATGCACATCAAGGTATCCCCACAGTTGCCTTACGGACGCCCCGACGGAGTGTGGTCTCTTGTTAAATATCATCCCTCCCATGCCATGCATGAGATGCAAATGTCCACATGCTATGCAATTATACAAATCATAGCATTAAAATCTCATATTTGAAACATATCATTTATACAAAATAACTCATCCAAATAGAAATTAAAACCATCATACATATTCCATGGTATCAATGAGGTAGAATCCTACCAATGACCGACTAGTGTGTCCTTGCGTTTTCGTCCTAAAATCGCTCACGATCGTACACCACTTGTGAGGTCCCGTTACCTTATTACATATCAATTAATCAACCACATGTTCCATTTGATTTCCAAACATGTTTAAGTCCAGCAACATGTTTTAGTGGTGTTCGGCCATACAACATGGCCGAACCTCACTCACTTGATTTTGGTCTCTCTTTTGATTTAACCAATCACATCCAAGTACATCATTTTAAAAACCCTAAGTCCACCAAATACACCTTAGTGGGGTTCGGCCATACAACATGGCCGAACCTCACTCACATGGTTTTGGTTCCTCTTTTTGATCCTTGATCATTCTAACCATTGTGGGTCCAAGATCATTCCATCTTTGATTCATTACACCTAACACATATAAGTTAATCATTTAACCTTAATAACACCATAAGTCCACAAACACATTCCCCATGGGGTTCGGCCATACACCTTGGCCGAACTCGTGGTCCATCATTTTCACCCATATTTACCTCTTTGCCATTCATCTTTCTATGGCTACTCACTTAGCTTATATTTACATGACTTAAGTTCCAAAACCATTCCATTAGTTTTACATTAATGGAAGCCCTAAATCCATAAAACATTTTCTATGATTCAATCATTCACTTAGGCCATTCATGCATTTCTAAAACCAAACATGATCCATGGGGTTCGGCCATACACCATGGCCGAACCCATGGTCCTTTAATTTCACCATTTGGACATTCTTTCCTTCCATAGGTAATCACCTAATTTACTTACCCATACTTAGATCTATACTTGATCCATATCCAAACATAGATCCATAAATGAATCCTCCATTTCCTAGCTTAATCATTAATTCATTTAAACATGTATAAATCTCCACATGACCCATAAAAATGGTCCATGGGGTTCGACCATACAACATGGCCGAACCCATGGTGTCCCATTTTCATCCTCTCTTTAAATCCTTACCACATTAAGTCCATAAGTCAAGTCCCTCCATGGGGGAAGTTTAATCATACCCTTAGGTCATCCTTTACAACCCAAAGTCTATCAACAAGACTTCCATTATTTTCATGATCCCATTGCATCTAAGTCCATCAACATCCCTCCATTTAAAACCTTTTAAAAACATTAATAACCTTCCATGGGGTTCGGCCATACACCCTGGCCGAACCTATGGTTCAATAAATCATACCTCCATGATTTATCATTTTAAAAACCTATTAAGATCATTAACCAACTTCCATGGTTTTCATCCTTCAAAACCCATAACAATTACTATCGTACTTCCATTTTAAAACCTTTTAATGTCCTTAACCCTTTCCATGGTTTAACCACCTTTAAAACATTTAAACCAACGATATTCTTCCATGAGGTTCGGCCATACAACATGGCCGAACCCTATGGTTCATCATTTTCATTAAACTAAATGATACATCCATTTAAACCCTTTAAAACCTTTTAAACTCATAAACATACATCTATGATTTTCATCCCTCAAAATCCATTAAAAATAACCAATGTCCTTCTATGGCCGAACCCTATGGTTCATGCATACGGTCCTTTAACTATCACAAGATTAGGGCATGGCCGAACCATGTCCTTGACCATCTTTTTCCTACTTATGCAATCTTAACGAGTACTTACCAATTCTGCGACTCCTCTAGTTTCTTTCACTCCTTTTTGCTCCTCCAATCTTCTCCCTCCTTAGCCTCCTCTTCCTCCTTGATCCTTGGCCGAGAGTGCTTGAGAGGTCTTGAATGAAAACCCAAAGAGAAGGTTCGGCCAAAGGGTGTAGGTTTGAGAGAGAGAGAGAGAGCTTGAGATTAAAAACCACTCTAAGTCCTTTGTCTTTGAGAGTGGTCGGCCTTGAGTGAGAGAGGGAGAGAGTGAGATAAAACAAGGAATTCTCTTTACTGCCCAATGTAAATCAGCCAAGGGTGGTGTCCTTTGGTTGATACCCCTTGGTAACTCCCATGACCTTTCATCTCCCCATTGATACTTACTTTGGGGGTTTCATCCCATGAGATGAAACTCCCAATCTTATGCCCCTTGGGTTTCCATGTTCCAACGTGTAGCCTTGTGTGTCTTTGTGTAACAACACAACTCTCCAACTTCCTCATCTTTGATCAATGAGGGTCGGCCAAAGGTGGTGTCCTTTTGTGATACCCCTTTATAACCACCATGCCCCTTCACCTCCCTCATCAATGATCTATTTGGAGTTTCATCCCATGAGATGAAACTCCCATCTCCAACGTGTATGCCTTGTGTAGGCTTGTGTAACCACCACAAAACCCTCCAACTTCCTCATAATGATGGTGTCCATTGAGATGGAACTATCCATCTTCCAACTCCACTCATTAAATTCAACTCAACTTAAATGAACTCATTTTCCAACTCAAGCACTTGAACTCACATTAATAAATTCTCAACTCATGTGAATTCACTTTCCAACTCAAGTATTATTTATCCCACTTGAGCTCATTCATTAGCTCAACTCTATTGAACTCACCCATGGTTGACCAAGTCAACCATGGCTTAGCCGACTATGAACCATATAGTATTTAGGGTCCCACTTAGCCATTTCATTTACATGCCACCTCACTTTATGAGGTGGATCTCATGTCTTGTATCTTAATTGGTTATTAGACCCAATTATCAAACCTTACTCATTTACTTCTAACTAGCTCATATATGAGCCATTGGGTCCCAATTGGACATTTGACCCAATTGACAACCTTGACCCAATTAAATAAATCTTACCCATTTGTTTCAATTGAACCTTATTCATAATCCGTTGGGTCTTAATTGACGAATTGACCCAACTCCTTACCCATCTAAGGTCCATCTCCATTAATTTAAATATTAAATGGACAATTTCCATATATATCCATAGCTTGAAAATCCGGGGTGTTACACACACACTGTGAGGAGGCTTATCACATTTTTAGCATGCATTACATATATCAAATATGTATTCCGGACATGAAGTGATCCGAATGGAACCCCCTATTATTAAGCCACTCGGTAAGGGTGAACTGTTGAGAATGATTATGTGGCAAGGGGTCTATTCGGGTGTACTCTTGTCTACTATATGTTGTTGTGAGGAACTTTAATTGGATAAATTAATATTGAATATGATACTTGGAATATATTGATGATACTTTGAGTGTCAATCTATAAGAAGCACAAACAATCTTGTCGGACATAGAGATGTGTGTTTGAGTGACTCGTTATGCGCTTTTGACTTGCGTGATGAGCAAGACATTGATTTTTGGTTAATTATGTTAGAACATACATATATTGTTATACATGCTTATGTTGTTATACATGTTTATGTTGTTATACATGATCATGAAATCAGGTGCATGCATGAGAGGTAACCCACAACGGACAGTGTGCCATTGGGTATTGAGATGGAGGACCCTCTTATGTGTATATGTTCATGATGACGTGATGATGTTGGTTGTTGGGAGGACTTCCCCATTACGCTCCGGCGGTTGAGACCCCCATAGGGGATGCGGGTCTCCCCGTTGTGTTCCGGCGGTTGAGGTGTCTGCCCAAGAGTATGGCTTTCCCGGGCGTGGTCGAGGTGGTTTCCGACATAGCTCGTGTGGTTGAGGCAGTTGTGTACTTTATCATCGGGCGTTGTCGAGATGGTTTTCAACATGGCTCATGTGACTGAGGCAGTTTTGTATTCTGTAGTGGGGCGTGGTCGAGGTGGTTTTTCGACACGGCTCGTGTGGGTGAGGCAGTTGTGTATTCTTTAGTCTCCCGATGGTACTGATAGGGAGATCAGAGTGTGTTGGAGGACCTGATACGGGCTATCGAGATGATGTCTCAATTTTGGGCGGTGGATTATTGGTTTGTGGTGTATTTGGATTTCATGCATATGAGTACTCTTGTTAATATGATATTTTGCATTCGTACGTATAATATCCACTTATGTTGCTGACTTATGATAAGCATTATATATTCATTCGGCTGGTTAGCTCACCCCTTACCTTTCATGTACCCCGATCGCGGAGGGACCGTGCTGGCCCTTTGAGTAAGCACCTGGGGGGAGCGATAGTAGCTAAACATTTATGTTCATGTTTATGTTTTAAATTTGGAGACTTTAGTTTGTATGGGTTTATTATTACATGCTTGTTGGGATGATTGTATAACTATGTTCAATTAGTCAAATGTCATTTGTTATGCTTCTTGACTTTTTGAACTTGTGGCTTGCGAGGGGGAGGTAGTACCTCGTTAAAAAAAAAAATAGACTCGATAACCGCCTTTTACGACTTTTGAGATGTTTCGGAAATAACGCGCCCGTAGCAGGACGGGCGTTACAGTTGGTATCAGAGCACGATTCAACTCTCAGACTATGCATGGGACAGAGATTGATGTGAATATGACTAGAAGCTAGGTTCATCCCCTGTGTGATAGGGTAGATGGAACCGGGTTGTGGGGTAGTACGTAGACGCCCTAAGCTTGTGCGGTATGTTTGATACACTTCCCTTCGGTTAGTGTACTTGAGACGTGTCTTGTGACTGATTGTTGCTCGGTTTGAGACTCTCCAACGTTTGATTCGTGAGTAAGTTAGTGTGAGATAGATCGCTCATCTGAGTGTGTGGAGACCGTGACGTGGTCACGGGAGTTGTGGGATACAGATCTCTAGGTTTTAAGCTGTGTTGGTCTTACTCCATAGAGTAATTACAGGTGTTCTTCGGTGGGACCACATTAGGAGGAGTCCTCACCTTGGATGCGCGTCGATGGTATTTTCAGGATGATTTGAGCACCGTGATGTAGTCACGGGAGGGTTTGTATTTAGAGGGCGAGGGCCTCGTTTGTGGGCCTCGCTTGTGACTGCTTGGTATGGAGATAAATTCATTGGAAATCTATGGGTGTCTACCGAGTGAGTCCGGACGGCTTACTCTGTAAATACCCAATGAATTCCATGAGAAGTGGTGGGCTTGGTATGTTTGAGTTGTTAGTTAGGCCCGTTTTGAGATTAGGACTGCGGGGAGTGCCTGGGGGCCGAGCCACTGGTTGTGTGTCTGGCTTTAAGACTCCCGTGGGTCCAGTGTTATGGCTAGGAGAAGTCGTGACGTGGTTAGGAGCTTGTTTGGGTTAGACTGGTAGGTTGACCGTTGGGGCTCCAGTGGGCCTGGTTTACGGGCCGATTTCGATGAGTGAGTGAGTTGGGAGCTCGATGCTTGAGCAGGGTATATGGGTGCTTCGTGGCCCTTGACCTTTTTAGTGTTTGATTCTAGTGCTCCCCACTATTTTTTCCTTAAGTTTTACTAGTTGTGGACCTGATTTGTAGGCCATGAGTTTTGACCTTTGGAGTTAGCGATGGAGGTCGGTTTACGAGTTTGGAGATGTCATATTTCGACGTCATCTTGGGATGAATTGGTCGTCCTCCCTTCAGGTTACCTTGGACTGTTACTATAGGCGGGTGACAAGCTAGTTTCTCGCGGTGAATGCTTTCATCAAACGGCTTACAACTTACACTCTGAGCGCGGAGGAGTTGCACAGCTTGATGGCTAGCTTGAGTCAAGAGTTTGGGGTTGGCAGGTGTTGAGACGCCTTACGTGGTCTGAGGTTTTCTGGAGAAGTTTCTTGGATTTGCCACCACGTCAGGAGATAGGGTTGTTGTGGATCTGTTCCCCCAGTACACACCCGTTTCGATTACTCGTTATTGGGTACTACTGCTAGGGGTTTTGGAGCTGAAGAGTTAGCTCGGTGAATTGGATATCCCTTGGCTACAATTGTCCCAGCGCCCTCCTTGGAGTACACGGGGCTTGTTGACCAAGAAGAGAGCTGGCTCTGTGAGTTTGTGCTTTAATTACCGGCAGAGAGTTTGGAGTTAGAGAGACAACTCAGGGAGTTAGAAAATCTTGGCTTCATTCGGCCTAGCACTTCATTTTGGGGTGCACGGGCATTGTTTGCTAAGAAGAAATATGGCTCCACAAGATTGTGCATCGACTATCAGCAGTTGAACATAGTTACAATCGAGAATAAGTATTCGTCGCCAAGGATTGACGATCTGTTTGACAAGTTGAAAGGATCCAAGTGTTCCTATAAGGAAGGCTCTTGATCATATTACCATCAGGTGAGGGTGTGGGAGTGTGGCATTGGGAAGACTGCCTTCCGTACTTGTTTTGGACTCTTCGAGTTGGTGGTAGTGCCGGTTGGGATGGCTAGTGCCTCGGCAACTTCCATGGCCCTAATGAACAAGATATTCAGGTTGTACTTGGATCAGCTCGTAGTGATATTCATTGACGACATCTCAGTATTTTTAGCATCAGAGGAGGATCATGAGCCGCGTTTGAGAGCGGTACTTCATGTCTCGAGAGATCACAAACTTGTACGAAGTGCAGTAAATGTAAACTTTGGTTGCCAGAAGTCCAGTTTCTGGGACACTTGGTGTCAGCTAATGGTGTGGCTATGGATCCAACTAAGGTTGAGGCCATTCTGACGTTGGGAGAAACTACGAAGCGTGACTGATATCCGCAAATTTTTTTTTTTGGATCCTGCGGGTTATTATCGATGGTTTATTAAGGATTTTTCCAAGATCGTCACGCCAATGACAAGTTTGGCCCTCAAGGATGTATAATTCATTTGGAACGAAGGTTGTGAGGCGGCCTTCCAGAGGCTGAAGGAGAGTTAGACTTCCGCTTCGATGTTGGTAGTGCCAGAGAGGGGGCGTAGCTATGCGGTCTATTGTGATGCTTCCAGTGGTGGTTTGGGTTGTGTACTGATGCAAGATGGAAAAGTGGTAGCCTGCAGTTCGAGACAGCTTGAGACCCATGAACAGAATTATCCTACTCATGATTTGGAGTTAGTGGTTGTAGTTTTTAATACTTAAGGTTTGGAGACATTACTTATATGGTGAGAGGTTTGAAGTTTTCTCAATTCATCATAGCCTAAGGTATCTGTTCACACAGAATGAGCTAAATATGAGACAGAGATGGTGGATAGAGTACTTTGGTGACTACGACATCGTTTTGTCTTACCACCTCGGTAAGGCAAATGTATGAATGGGAACCATCAAATGATGTAATCTTGGTTGTATGATTTTTAAAAGAAATTAAAGAACCATAGGGTTCGGCCATGTTGCATGGCCGAACCCCATGGAAGTGTGTTGGTAATGGTTATGGGTTTTTGGAAGGATGAAAACCATGGAAGGTTAGTGATGTCTTAAAAGGTTTAAAATGGAAGTTATGTTGATGGACTTTGGGATCAAAAAGGATGAACCTAAATGTATGGTTAAACCCCATGGAGGTGTAACACCCCGGATTTTCAAGTTATCAATATATATGAAAATTACCCATTTAATTTGTGAATTATTAGATATTGACCTTATATGGGTAAAGTGTTGGGTCATTGCCCAATTAAGACCCAACGGATTGTGGAATTGGTTTCAATAAAATTAAATGGGGCTGAATTAAAATGATAATGAAACATAATTATAAATAAGGGATATGGATTAAGAATATGCGCATAAGGGGATTACTAAATAAAATAGGTGGCTTGGCCGTGTATATGAGATATTTAATCCATGATATGTGCATGGAGTGGAAGCCAAGGAAGGATATACGTATGAGGTGTATGGAGTATTGTGCATACGGATGGAAAGATTTTAGGATTGCATGGCCGTGTGTGACATATGCATATCCATGAGATATGCGCATACAAGATAAGATATATTAGAGTATCTTTTTGAAAAGGAGTCCCTTTCCTAGTTAAAAACGGTATACATAAAATAAGGGAGGGGTGCACAACAATTGCTATCTAGAATCTTCTAAGTTAGGATCAGGTGGAAGTTTATAAAAGAGGCAACAAGAGGGGCGCATGGCACCTTCTAAATTAGGACCGATTGCAAGTTCATAAAAGGCAAACATAAGGGGCGCACGGCATTACACAAATCAGCAAGGGTCTTGACGCTGGTGTGCTCTGACAAGAAGGTTCTTGGCTGTGTGAAAGATCAAGAAGAATAAGGAAAAGGCTAAGGAAGAAAAGGATCGGAAGAACCAATTGGAGCGAAGGAAAACCGAAGGAGTCGCGGAACCGGTTAGTATTTGATAATTTTGTTTAAAATAAAGGAACCATAGGGTTCGGCCATGGTGTATGGCCGAACCCCATGGAAGAGAATTGGGAGATGATCATGATAAATTTAATGAAAAGGATGAACCATTGGGTTCGGCCATGTTGTATGGCCGAACCCCATGGAAGGACTTTGGTGATTTTTAATGGGAGTTTGAAAGATGAAAACCATGGAAGTGGTTAAGAAAGTTATATGGGTTTAAATGGTTGAAGAGGAGTTGATGAACCATAGGGTTTGGCCATGATGAAGGGCCGAACCCCATGGAGGAACATTGGTTATTTTTATGGGTTGGAAGCCATGGAAAGACATGGCTTAATTTATGGGTTTTTGAGGAATGAAAACCATGAAATATTATGATGATGTTAAAGGATTTAAAATGGACAAGAGTTATGGAATTATTACTCACATAGTTAGATCATGGAGATGATGGCAAAATTGTAATTATCGGCTAAAATGAAAGATCATGGGTTCGGCCATGGTGTATGGCCGAACCACATGAGGTCTTTTATGGACTTAAATTATTAAGGAATTTATATTGGATGAATGATTTTTAAAGAGAAGATTATGAACCATAGGGTTCGGCCATGGTGTATGGTTGAACCCCGTGGAAAATGGTTATTTATTTAGAAAGTATCTAATGATGGATTGTTTTTCGAAGGAACCTTGATTTATAGATTCAAGTATGGAAATTAATATAATTGGAAAGTTATACATCATAGGGTTCGGCCATGGTGTTTGGCCGAACCCCATGAATCAAGTCTATGGTTCAATTATGGATTTATTATTGTAAATAAATTAAGAAGGAGGATGGAACCATGATATCATGGGTTCGACCATGGTGTATGGCCGAACCCCATGAACCAATTTTTATGGGTCATGTATGGATCTAATATGATTAAAGGAAGGGAGGATTAAGCTAAGTAATTAGCTATAATAAAAAGAGGAATGGTAAGGATGTAATTAAGTGAGATCAATGGACCATGGGTTCGGCCATGGTGTATGGCCGAACCCTATGGGGAATGTTTGCTGAACTTAAGGTTTGATGTATGTTAGATGATTAATCGGTTTATGATTAGAATAATGGAATGATAGCCATGGATGACAATATTGTAAATAGGTGAAAATAATGGACATAGGGTTCGGCCATACACCATGGCCGAACCCCATGAACTATTTGATGGATCATGTGTTTGAATTAAAGAACTATGTATGGTAGATTAAAATGAATGAAATGTTAACTAAGGATTAGACCAATGGCAAAGTTGTAATAAAGGGTGAAAGTGATGGATCATGGGTTCGGCCATGGTGTATGGCCGAACCCCATGAGGAATGTTTATGGACTTGGACTTTATGGTAAATCAAATGGGACATGGTTTTAATTGATTGATATCTTATTAGGTAACGGGACCTCACAAGGTGTGTACGATCGTGAGCGGTTACCGGACGAAAGCGCAAGGACGCGTTAGTGGTCTTTGGTAGGATTCCACCTCTTTGAAACCATGGGTGTAATGTACAATGTTTCTATCTTATTTTGATGAATTATGCTGTAAAGGATATGTTTCAAATGTGAGTTTTAATGCTATGTTTATTATATAAAATAGCATGTGTTTCATTAGCATCTCATGCATGGCATGGGGTGAAGGATATGTAACGGGAGGGGCCACACTCCGTTGGGGCGTCCGAAAAACCTATGTGGGATACCTTGTTGTGCTTTTCCATTAAGAAGAAACCGGAGGGTCCACACTCCGTCGGAGTGTCCGAAAGACCTATGTGGGGGTACTTTTATGTACATATGATGGGTGAAACTCATTGCATTTGACATCATGACATGGCATGGTTTATTTGTTTTTTAACATTATAATATTATTATATATGTTTTGTACTAACCATGTGTTAGCCCTAATTGGAATACCTACTGGGTGCGTTGTTCTAACGCCCTACTTCTACCCTAGTGGATGATACAGGAAACAAGGAGAATGATGAACGCGAAACGTGTCAAGCATAGGCGCTTGGATGCTTTTAATTTATATTTTGATTAAGTTACTTATGGACATGTATTTGAGTAACTAGACTTCGGACATGTAATAATTTAGATTGTTCGCTATAGTTGGATATTTATTTGGATAATTATGATATTTTATTTATGGATAAAGACTTGACGTACTTTGCTAACTGAAATGGAATAAAACTAGGTTCTATTATAATTCTGCATGTTATGATTTTAATTCCGCAAGTTTTATATTGTTATGTGTGAATTGTTTTTCATGGACTTAGTCCATGTACACATAGGTTTGGCCAGTTAAGGGTCGGATTTTAGAAGTTCGGACTTAGCTCGCGTCGTGACGTCCCGCTCTCTATCACTCTTTGTTTATAAAAAAAAAAAAAATAGACTCTGATTTTCGGAAAGGAAAGCGAGTGAAAAAGGCGGGACGTTATAGGAGGGACCTTGGTTTATGGACCTAAGGAGGGTAAATGATTCAAGGGAGAAATTGGATTTAGACATCACAGGGTTCGGCCATGGTGTATGGCCGAACCCATGAACCATTTTGTGGATCAAAATATGGACTTAGGTATGCTTAAATGAATGAAATGTTAGCCATGGATAGAATAATGGCAATGTTGTAAATAAGTAAAAATAATGGACCATGGGTTCGGCCATGGTGTATGGCCGAACCCCATGAGGAATGTTTGGTGGACTTAGGGTCTTATGTATGATTCGATTAATGAATTGAAGGTAATATGACCTTAGACTTAATTTAAAAGATCAAAGGATTAAAGGAAGGGCACAAATTCAAGTGGGTGAGGTTTGGCCATGTTGTATGGCCGAACCCCACTAAGGTCGGTTTATGGATTTATGTTTAGATTGGATAATATGTTATTATATATGATTTGTACTAACTATGTGTTAACCCTACTTGGAATACCTACTAGGCCCGTTGTCTAACGCCCTACTTCTACCCCTAGTGGATGACACAGGAAATGAAGGGAACGATGAACGTGATCGGAGCCAAGCATAGGAGCTTGGATATGTGTTTGGATTATATTTTTGTTTAAGTTACTCATGGACTTGTAATTTGAGTAGCTAGCTTTTGGGCATGTAATAACTTAGATAATTTGCTATGGTTTGAATGCTTTATTTGGATAATTAAGTTATG
>CM039094.1:53759199-53802251 GCA_022113865.1 Chimonanthus praecox
TAGTTTAAGGGTGAGGATGGGTTTCACCATCGTGAACCGTCCTTGGGATGGTAAAATTGAATTGTCATCCTCCCAAGGAAAGGGCATGTTTGGCATGCTCGTCCGTGTTTTAGCAGCTTTAACTACATTATGGATGGATCATAGTTGGTAATGAACTAGTCTCGGCTTATCACGGTCTGGTCACGGCTTGTAACGGTCTGGCTAGGGCTTGCCACGGCATATCACAGTCTGGACACGGCTGATAACTCGTGGGACGGGTTGCACCGTCCGCGGGACGGGTTTCACCTTCCACAAGACGGGTCGCAGACGGTTAAATGAAATTGTCGCTCTAGCAGACCATGGGCATGTTTGGCGTGCTCGTCCGCGGTTGAGCACCTTCAGCTACACTATGGACTGGGTGTTGTGGGCACCGGAGTAGGCACGGACGGGTTTCACCCTCCGTGGGACGGGTTTCACTTCCTGCAGGACGTCCCAGGGACGGTAAAATGAAATTGTTGCTCTACCAGACCACGGGCATGTTTGGAGTGCTCGTCCGCGTTTGAGAGCCTTCAGCTACACTATGGACCGGGTGTTGTCGGCATGGCACTGACCACGGACGGGTTTTACAGTCTGTGGGACGGGTTGCACCGTAGGTGGGACGGGTTGCACCATCTGCGGGACGGGTTGCACTGTCTGCGGGAAGGATCACGGACGGTAAAAATGAAACTGTTGCTCTGCCAGACCACGGGCATGTTTGGCGTGCTCGTTCGCGGTTGAGGACCTTCAGCTACACTATGGAGAGGGTGTTGTGGGTTCGGGACTGGTCACCGACGGGTTTCACCATCCGTGAGACAGGTAGCACTGTATTCGAGACGGGTTTCACCGTTCGCGAGACGAGTTTTTACTGTCTGCGGATGGGTGGCTGATGATAGAATGAACTTGTCTCTCTGGCAGACCACGGGCATGTTTGGCGTGCTCGTCCGCGGTTGAGCACCTGCAGCTACACTATGGAGAGGGTGTTGTGGGTTCGAGACTGTTCACGGAAGGGTTTCACCGTATGTGGAACAGGTATTGCTGTTTGTGGGTCGGGTTGTACTGTCTGTGGGACGCGTTTCACTCTCCACAGGAAGGGTTACACTGTCTGTGGGATGGGTTGCACTCTCTGGGGTCAGGTTGCACTGTCCGTGGGACGGGTTACACTCTCTGCAGGACAGGTTGCACTCTCTGCGGGACGGGTTACATTCTCTACGGGAAACGTTTTTGAAATTGTCGCTCTGCCAGACCAACGGCATGTTTGGCGTGCTCGTCCGCGGTTGAGCACCTTCAACTACTCTACGGACAGGGTGTTGTGGGCATGGGATTGGGCAAGGGCGGGTTTCACCGTCTGTGGGACGGGTTGCACTGTCCGTGGGAGGGGTTTCAGCCTCCACGGGCCGGGGTTCACTTCCTGCGGGACAAGTTTCAACTTCCTTGGGACGGGTCACCGGCGGAAAAATGAAATTGTCGCTCTGCCAAACCACGGGCATGCTTGGCGTACTCGTCTGCTGTTGAACACCTTCAGCTACACTATGGGTCGGGTGTTGTGGGCACGGGAGTGGTCAAGGACGGGTTTCACCCCCTGCGGGATGGGTTTCACTTCCTACGGGACGAGTTTTAGTTCCTGCGGTACGGGTTTCACTTCCTTCGAGACGTGTTTCACAGTCCGCTGGACGGGTCGCGGAAGGTAAAATGAAATTGTCGCTCTGCCAGACCACGAACATGTTTGGCGTGCTCGTCCACGGTTGACCACCGTCAACTACACTATGGACCTGGTGTTGTGGGCATGGGACTGGTCATGGAAGGGTTTCACCGTCCGTGGGACGGGCTGCACCGTCTGCGGGACGTGTTTCACCGTCTGCAGGAGGGGTCGCGGATGGTAAAATGAAATTGTCACTCTGCTAGATCACGGGCATGTTGGGACGGGTTTCACCGTTCGCGGGACGGATCGCGGATAGTAAAAATGTAACTGTCACTCTGCCAGACCACGGGCAAGTTTGGCGTGCTCGTCCGCGACTGAGGACCTTCAGCTACACTATGGAGAGGGTGTTGTGGGTGCGGGACTGGTCACCGACGGGTTTCACCATCCGTACGACAGGTAGCACTGTATTCGGGATGGGTTTCACCGTCCGCGAGACGGTTATTTACCATCCGTGGAAGGGTGGTTGATGGTAGAATGAACTTGTCTCTCTGGCAGACCACGAGCATCTTTGGCGTGCTCGTCCACAGTTGAGCACCTGCAGCTACACTATGGAGAGGGTGTTGTGGGCTCGGGACTGTTCACGGACGGGTTTCACTGTCTGTGGAACATGTATCGCTGTCTGTTGGTCGAGTTGCACTGTCCGCGAGACGCGTTGTACTCTCTGCGGACGGGTTGTACTGTCCGTGGGAGGGGTTGCACTCTCTGCGGGACAGGTTGCACTGTCCGGGATGGGTTGCACTGTCCGTGGGACGGGTTGCACTCTCTGCGGGACGGGTTGCACTCTCTGCAGGATGCGTTTTTGAAATTGTCGCTCTACCAGACCAAGGGCATGTTTGGCGTGCTCGTCTGTGGTTGAGCACCTTCAGCTACACTACGGACCGGGTGTTGTGGGCACGGGACTGGGCAAGGACGGGTTGCACCGTCCGCGGGAGGGGTTTCACCCTCCATGGGTATGGGTTCACTTCTCGCGGTACGAGTTTCACCGTCCGTGGGACGGGTCATCGACGGTAAAATGAAATTGTCGCTCTGCCAAACCATGAGAATGCTTGGCGTGCTCGTCCACAGTTGAGCACCTTCAGCTACACTATGGGCCGGGTGTTATGGACACGGGACTGGTCAAGGAGGGTTGTACCATCCACGAAATGGGTTTCACCCCCTGCGGGACGGGTTTCACTTCCCGCGGGACGAGTTTCAGTTCCTGCGGGACGTGTTTAACAGTCCGCTGGAGGGATCGCGGACGGTAAAATGAAATTGTCGCTCTGCCAGACCACGGGCATGTTTGGCGTGCTCGTTCGCTGTTGAGCACCTTCAGCTACACTATGGACCGAGTGTTGTGGGCATGGGACTGGCCATGGACGGGTTTCACTGTCCGTGGGAAGGCTTGCACCGTCCGCGGGACGGGTTTCACCGTCCTCGGGAGGTGTCGCCGACGGTAAAATGAAATTGTCGCTCTTGCCAGACCATGAGCATGTTTGGCTTGGTCGTCCGCAGTGGAGAACCTTCAACTGCACTATGGACCGGGTGTTGTGGGCACGACACTAGACAAGGACGGGTTTCACCATCCGTGGGACGGGTTGTACGATCCCTGGGACGGGTTGAACCATACGTGGGACGGGTTTCACCTTCCGCAGGAAGGGTCTCGGACGGTAAAGATGAACTTGTCTCTCTGGCAGACCACGTTCATGTTTGGCGTGCTCGTCCGCGGTTGGGTATCTTCAGCTCCACTATAGACCGGGTGTTGTGGGCATGGGATTGGTCATGTACGGGTTTCACCGTTCGTGGGACGGGCTGCTCCGTTCGCGGGAAGGGTTTCACTTCCTGCGGGACGGTAAAATGAAAATTGTCGCTCTACCAGACCACGGGCATGTTTGGTGTGCTCATCCGCGGTTGAGCACCTTCAGCTACACTATGGACCGGGTGTTGTCGGCATGGGACTGATCGTGGATGGGTTTCACCGTCCGTGGGACGGGTTTCACTTCCTGCGGGACGGGTTTCACTGTTCGCGGGAGGGGTCATGGACGGTAAAATGAAATTGTCGCTCTACCAGACCACGGGCATGTTTGGTGTGCTCGTTCACGGTTGAGCACCTTCAGCTACACTATGGACCCGGAGTTGTGGGTACGGTACTCCATAACGACGGGTTTCACAGTCCGTACAACGGGCTGCACCATCCGCAGGACGGGTTTCACCGTCCGCAGGAAAGGTCACGGACGGTAAAGATGAACTTGTCTCTCTGGCAAACCACGGGTATGTTTAGCGTGCTCGTCCGCGGTTGAGTACCTTCAGCTAGACTATGGACCGGGTGTTGTGGACATGGGATTGGTCATGGACGGGTTTCACCATCCGTGGGACGGGCTGCACCGTCCGAGGGAGGGGTCGCGGACGGTAAAATGAAATTGTCGCTCTGCCAGACCACGGGCATGTTTGGCGTGCTCGTCCGCAGTTGACCACGTTCAGTTACACTATGGACTGGGTGTTGTGGGCACGACACTGGACAAGTACGGGTTACACCGTCTGTGGGACGGGTTGCACCGTCCGTGGGGCGGGTTGCACCATCCGCGAGACGGGTTTCATCGTCCGCAGGAAGGGTCGCGGACGGTAAAGATGAACTCGTCTCTCTGGTAGACCACGGGCATGTTTGGCGTACTCGTCCGCGGTTGAGCACCTTCAGCTACACTATGGACCGGGTGTTGTGGGCATGGGACTGATCGTGGACGGGTTTCACCTTCCGTGGCACGGGTTTCACTTCCTGCGGGATGGGTTTTACCATCCGCGGGAGAAGTTCTTACCCTCCGCGGACGGGTGGTGGACGGTAGAATGAAATTGTCGCTCTGCCTGAACACGGGCATGTTTGGCATTCTCGTCCGTGGTTGATCACCTTGAGCTACACTATGGTCACGGTTGGGTCGCGAGCCGGTGACGGTGAGGTGACAGTTGGTCACGGGTTCTGTTTGGATGATACATGGGTATGGGCCCTTCAAGGGCGGTGTATTAGTAGAATCATTTTCGTCAAATGTTTTTTCTTGCACAACGGCGAGCGGCACGTTGTTCATTTAGTCAACCCTTCTATCGTACGCTCACTCTTGCCTGGCAAGGGGTGCGGCAGTGGAAACGGGCGACGGTGGCGACGGGCGGCGCGATTCGTATTAGCACGTGGGTGGTGATTGGTCTGAGTTCGTCGGCGGACTTCCTCCCCCCATCGGTGGAAGGTCGCTTTTGTGTGCTCTCCATTTCAGCTCATTTGACTCGAGGGCCATGTATTCACTCCGCGTCGTCCATTGCTTATTAGATGGCCTGTGCACATACCCTATGTGGAAACGACTCGTTCTTGTCATGGCTCTTGACCCCGTTGCCGTGCTGTTGGCGATGGGGCGGGACATTGGGCGAGTGTATGTCGTGCTGCCTTAGTGCGGTCGGATCTCGCCAGAAGTTCTGTAGGCGCGCTCATGCACTTATCCGCCCGTACCTTTTGCATGCGGAGGACGAAGGTGGAGGCAGGGCTTCGCTTGGCGATGCCTCTACCCTGGAAAACACGCAACGGCCTATCGGTGGACGTCCGGCGCCGCGCGTGCCTCTCCCTTCCTCTGCATGGGGAAAGAGGTGCAGGCACTGGGGTACGGGACTCCTTTTGATGGACGCTACCTGGTTGATCCTGCCACTAGTCATATGCTTTTCTGAAAGATTAAGCCATGCATGTGTAAGTATGAACGAATTCAGACAGTGAAACTGCGAATGGGTCATTAAATCAGTTATAGTTTGTTTGATGGTATCTTCTACTCGGATAACCGCAGTAATTCTAGAGCTAATACGTGCACCAAACCCCGGCTTCTGGAAGGGATGCATTTATTAGATAAAAGGTTGACGCGGGCTATGCCCATCGCTCTGATGATTCATGATAACTCAACGGATCACAGGGCCTCTGTACCGGCGACGCATCATTCAAATTTCTTCCCTATCAACTTTCGATGGTAGGATAGTGGCCTACTATGCCCATCCCTATCATTCAACAAGCGTGCAAATTATCCAATCCTGATGCGGGGAGGTAGTGACACTAAATAACAATACCGGGCTCTTCAAGTCTGTCAATTGGAATGAGTACAATCTAAATCCCTTAACGAGGATCCATTAGAGGGCAAGTTTGGTGCCAGCAGCCGCGGTAATTCCAGCTCCAATAGCCTATATTTAAGTTGTCGCAATTAAAAAGCTCGTAGTTGGACCTTGGGATGGGCTAGCCGGTCTGCCTCTGGATGTGCAGTGGTCGTCTCGTCTCTACTGTCGACGATTCGCTCCTGGCCTTAACTAGTCGGGTCGCACCTCTGGCGCCGTTACTTTGAAGAAATTAGAGTGCTCAAAGTAAGCCTATGCTCTGCATACATTACCATGGGATAACATCACAGGATTTCGTGAGGATACCTTGATGAGGAGTTTCCATCAAGAGGAAGACCTTGGTGTGCATTATCCACCAAGAGGTAACCGGAGTCCACGCTCCGTCGGGGGCGTCTGTAAGGCATTCGTGAGGATACCTTGATGAAGAGTTTTCTATCAAGAGGATACCTTGATGAGGAGTTTTCCATCAAGAGGAGACTATGTGTTTTTGATATGGATGATGGGTGGGACTCATGGCATATGACACCCATGGCATGGCATTGAATCAGCATGATTATGATCTCTATTATCATGTAATGTTTCTGGTTTTTATCTGTATGATTGGATCTCTATTATCATACACTGTTTTGGATACGATGCTTTACAAGTACAGAATGATGTATTATATTTGGATTTTTATATTAACCCATGTGTTTGACCCTACTTGAAGTACCTACTGGGCGTGTTGTCTAACGCCCTATTTCTACCTTAGATGGTGACACAGGAAATGGACAAAATGAGGAACGAGATCGGAGCCAAGCTTAGGAGGTTGGATGTTTTAGTTTCATTTTATTTAAGTTACTCATGGACATGTATTTTGAGCAGCTAACATTTGAGACTGTAATAACGTAGATTATTTGCTATGGCTTGGAATGTTAATTTTGGATATTTTAACTTAAGATAATTATTATTAAGTGATGGACCTCCTTGCTATCTAAAATAGAATAGAATTATTATTCTATTATATTTCCGCATCTATGACTTATTCCGCATGTATAGTCTTAGTACGTGTGAACCGTCTTAGTGGACTTCGTCCACTCACACGTATGGTTGGCTAGTTAAGGGTCGGGCTTTGGAAGCTCGGACTTAGCTCGTGTCGTGATGCTCCCGCTCTCTCTCACTCGTTTATTCAAAAAAAAAATGGACTTTGATTTTCGGAGAGTGAAAAAAGGCAGGGCGTTACAGTTGGTATCAGAGCGAAATAGAAAGGATGAATCTTTCGATGTAAGATTAAGATAGTATCATGTCTCACTGACAGATAAGAATCCCAACTGACCGACTCTTAGGAGTCCACTGCACGGGGGCCGGATTAATTTACTTCGTTAGACGCACACCAAAACATTCAATCTGAGAACACTTGACGAAAAAGGAATGATAGCAAAGGAATGACAGTCACTTTAAATTGGATTTATCAAACATAGCAAATTAGGAGATATTTCCCCGATATCCTGAAATTGAGAAACAAACACTTGATACTTAGGAAGTTTCCCCGAAACAAAGAAATACAAAGAGTGCTTATTTGGCAATTTCCCCAAACTATGAAGAACACAAAACTTTACAAGGAAGCTAAGTCAAACGATGTTTCAATGACTTAGGAAAATGCCTCCAAAAGGAAGACATACACAATAGAACCAACAAAATGAAGAAGAACATAACGGAGCGGGTCAGGACAGTGCAAACATTCCTGAAGTACCTCCTGAACTACGGAACCTAGTACAAGCGGTAGTCTGTTCCGTTCTACAACAATCTTGAACGGAAATGGAGACACAACCCCACAAGTGTGGTCAGCAGGGCCATTTCAAAAAAGAGTGTCCACTGAACGATAGATCTCTTCACTCCTGTTTCCAGTGTGGTCAGCAGGACCATTTCAAAAGAGAGTGTCCACAGAACGATAGATCTCCTCACTCCTGTTTCCAGTGTGGTCAGCAGGACCATTTCAGAAGAGAATGTCTACAGAGCGATAGATCTCCTCACTCCTGTTTCTAGTGTGGTCAGCAGGGTCATTTCGAAAGAGAGTGTCCACAGAACAATAGATCTTCTCACTTCAGGGGTTCTTTCCGTCGTCCGGCTCGACCAGTTCAGTCACAAGGATCTGGACGACTGAATACTTCGACTTCTTCTCTAGAGACAGTGGATCATTCGGTGATTCAAGGTATGGCATTAATTTGTAGTTCATATGCTTATGCGTTAATTGATCTACTGCCTCCGCATCTGTTACTAGCATGGTAGTATAATAAATGCCATTGCACTTACTATCGTATTCCCTATTGGTAGATGATGACGACAATTGTTGGATATATCAATCCCACGATAGATACAGTGGCCCCATGGTAAATTTAATGGATCTAGGGATAGATATCATCTAACCATGGGTGATGGTTCCCATGGTGGTTTGGATTGATGCCGGGTATCGGTACCATGATAGACATGTTGATAGTGTGATGGACCTATTGGTCCCATAGATGACGAATTATTCTGATGATTGGGACATGTTTCGATCTACATCCCACGTTATAAGAAAAAGGTGTTAGTTGTATTACGACTTATATCACAAGAAAGTTAGTGTTGAGAGATCCTTGGTATCGTAGAAGTTTTGAACAAAAGGTGTTAGTCACATGACTTATGTGCAAATGAAGATATGCTTAATTTTGGAGATGTACTTAGTGGAAAAGATAAGAGTCTAGTGAAACTCGAATGGGAAGCTATGGGCGACTACTGAGTTAGATTGATCAGCTGACTCTATAGTTAGCCGATGGAGTTCCAGGAGAGTGCAGCTAGAAACCTAGTTAAAATGGAATCAGCGAAAGCCATGAGCATAGGCTCGCATTGGCAGACTACCTCAGTAACAAATTTTCAATGAGAAAGCCACTTGGGAACTTGAATTGGAAATGAGAACAGCTCACCCTGAGCTATTTATGTGATCTGTTTGAAACCCTACTTCGCTCGATTTTCGGGACTAAAATTTTCAAAAGAGGGTTGTATTGTAACACCCCAGATTTTCAAGTTATAAATTTATATGGAAATTGTCCATTTAATTTGTGAAGTAATGGAAATAGACCTTAGATGGGTAAGGAGTTGGGTCAATTGCCCAATTATGACCCAACGGATTATGGATAAGGTTCAATTGAAATAAATGGGTAAGATTTATTTAATTGGGTCAAGGTTGTCAATTGGGTCAAATGCCCAATTGGGACCCAATGGGTCATGCTTGACTTGGTTGACCACCAAATGAGATCAAGTTCAATTAAGGTGTGGCTGAATTAAATTGGAAATGGAATCAAGGAGTTGGGTTAATTTTAAGTGAGTTAAATAGAGTTGAATTAAAGATATGAGTTGAGTTAAAGAGATGAGTTGAATGGGAAGTTAATGGGACTTTCATTTTAAGTGAGTGGAGTGAGTACATGGAGAGTTACATCTCATAAGACCAAACCCTCATGTACACACGTTGGAAAGGGTGGGAGTTTCATCTCATGGGATGAAACTCCAAAGGGATCATTATGAGGAAGTTGGAGGGTTTTGTTGTTACACAAAGTATATACAAGGCATGCACGTTGGGGAGATGGGAGTTTCATCTCATGGGATGAAACTCCAAAAGGAACATTAATGAGAAGGTGAAAGGTTTTTGTTGTTACACAAAGTTTATCCATGAGTACACGTTGGAGACATGGAGGGTTTCCATCTCATGATGGAAACCCAAGGGGCATACGGTTGGGATTTCATCTCATGGGATGAAACCCCCAAAGTAAATATTAATGAGGGAGGTGAAGAGCCATAGTTGTTACAAAGGGGTATCACCCATAGGACACCACCCTTGGCCGAATTTCAATGAACAAGACAAGGAAAGACTTGGAGTTTCATTTCACTCTCTCCCTCTCTCTCTTGGCCGATCCCCTTCTCAAGACAAGAAATGCTTAGAATAGTTTTCTATCTTAAGCTTGGCCGACCACTCTCATTGAACAAAGGAAGAAAGAGTTTTTATCTTAAATCTCCTCTCTCTCTCCCTCTCTCAAACCTACATTTCTTGGCCAAACCACTCCTAGATATTTTATCTTAATCAAGATCACTCTCGGCCAAGGATTAAGAAGGAGGGAAGAAGAGGCCAAGGAAGGAAAAGAACAGAGGAGCAAGTCGGAATGAAAGAAACCGGAGGAGTCGCGGAATCGGTAAGTACTTGATAAGATGTTATAAGGAAAGATGGTCAAGGAACATGGTTCGGCCATTGCATGGCCGAACCCTAATTTATTATGGCTAAAGACTTTATGCATGACCCATGTAAGGAATGGTGAATGATCAAGGATCATGGTTTGGCCCTTGCATAGCCAAACCCTAAGTTTTATGTATGAGAACCATCAAGGACAAAAAAAAAAAAGAAGGGTGGATGAGGGTCGGCCATGATGTATGGCCGAACCCCATCAAAGGATCAATCATGGATGTATGATTTATTTTAAAGAAAATAATGAACCATAGGGTTCGGCCATGTTGTATGGCTGAACCCCATGGAAGGGTGTTAGTGACTTAAAAGGTTTTAAAGGAGAGAAATAATGGAGGAATGTTATTGATTTTTAAATGGTCTCAAATGTTGAAAAAGGGTGGAGAACCATGGACCATGGGTTCGGCCATGGTGTATGGCCGAACCCCATGGGATATTGATGGACTTAGATATTTTGGACCATCAAAATGATGGGGGATGTTGGTAAATGTTAATGAGTGGTAAAGGATGAAAATCATGCAATTATGTTAGTGATTTTATATAAGGTTTAAATGTTGTAAATGATAAACTTGAAATGAGGAAATAAGGAAGAACCAAGGCCATGTTGTATGGCCGAACCCCATGGAGAAATATTAATGGATGTATTATGGATCCTTGGGTTTAAATGATGAATCTAAGTGTATGATTAAACCCCCAATGGAGGGGCTTTGTTTATGGACCTAAGATCATGAATGATTTAAAAGGGAAGATGGAAAAATGACATCATGGGTTCGGCCATGTTGTATGGCCGAACCCCATGAACCATTTTAATGGGTCATTCATGGATCTATGCATGTTTAGATGAACGGATTATCAAGCTAAGAAATGGAGGATTTAATTATCTATGTTTATGGATCTAGGTATGTATAAGTGACTTAAGTGTATGATTGAACCATGGAAAATGTTTGGTTGTGGATCTATGTTTTGGACCTAAGCATGTGGAGATGGAAATAATGGCAAAGATGTAAATAGGTGAAAATGATGGACCATGGGTTCGGCCATGGTGTATGGCTGAACCCCATGGAGAAGGTTTTATGGACTTAGGGTTTTTATGAATATCAGATGATTAACTTATGTGTGTGTGGAATAATGAATCAAAAATGGCATGACCTTGGACCCAAAACCAAGTAAGTGAGGTTCGGCCATGTTGTATGGCCGAACCCCACTAAGGTATTTTGTGGACTTAAGTATGGCTAAGAAATCAAATGGAACATGGGTTTGATTTATTGATATGTAATAAGGTAATGGGACCTCACAAGCGGTGTACGATCGGTGAGCGGTTTTCGGACGAAAACGCAAGGATACATTAGTTGGCCATTGGTAGGATTCTTACCTCATTGAAACCATGGGATATGTATGATGATTTTAATTCATATTTTGATGAGTTATTTTGTATAAATGATATGTTTCAAATATGAGATTTTTAATGCTATGGTTTGTGTTATTACATAGCATGTTGCACTTGCATCTCATGCATGGCATGGGAGGGATGAAATGTAACCGGAGATCCACACTCCGTAGGGCCGTCCGTAAAGCATTTGTGAGGATACCTTGATGAGGAGTTTCCATCAAGAGGAAGACCTTGGTGTGCATTATCCACCAAGAGGTAACCGGAGTCCACGCTCCGTCCGGGCGTCCGTAAGGCATTCGTGAGGATACCTTGATGAGGAATTTTCCATCAAGAGGATACCTTGATGAGGAGTTTTCCATCAAGAGGATACTATGTGTTTGTGATATGGATGATGGATGGGACTCATGGCATATGACACCCACGGCATGGCATTGAATCAGCATGATTATGATCTCTATCATCATGCAATGTTTTGGGTTTTTATCTGTATGATTGGATCTCTATTATCATACACTGTTTCGGATACGATGCTTTACAAGTACGGTATGATGTATTATATCTGGATTTTTATACTAACCCATGTGTTTGACCCTACTTGGAGTACGTACTAGGCGTGTTGTCTAACGCCCTACTTCTACCTTAGATGGTGACACAGGAAATGGACAAAATGAGGAACGAGATCGGAGCCAAGCTTAGGAGCTTGGATGTTTTAGTTTCGTTTTATTTAAGTTACTCATGGACATGTATTTTGAGTAGCTAGCATTTGAGACTGTAATAACGTAGATTATTTGCTATGGTTTGGAATGTTAATTTTGGATATTTTAACTTAAGATAATTATTATTAAGTGATGGACCTCCTTGCTATCTAAAATGGAATAGAATTATTATTCTATTATATTTCTGTATCTATGACTTATTCTGCATGTATAGTCTTAGTACGTGTGAACCGTTTTAGTGGACTTGGTCCACTCACACGTATGGTTGGCCAGTTAAGAGTCGGGCTTTGGACGCTCGGACTTAGCTTGCGTCGTGACGCTCCTGCTCTCTCTCACTCGTTTATTCAAAAAAAAAAAAATAGAGTCTGATTTTCGGCACGTGAAAAAGGACGGGGCGTTACAATTGGTATCAGAGCGAAACGGGAAGGATGAATCTTTGAAAGTAAGATTAAGACGGTAACATGTCTCACTGACAGATAAGAATCCCAACTGACCAACTCTTCGGAGTCCTCTGCACGGGGGCCCGATTAGTTTACATCGTTAGACTCACACCGAAACATTCAATCTGAGAACACTTGACGAAAAATGAATGATAGCAAAAGGAAGGACAATCACTTTAAATTGGATTTATCAACATAGCAAATTAGGAGATGTTTCCCCGATATCCCGAAATTGAGAAACAAACACTTGATACTTAGGAAGTTTCCTCGAAAACAAAGAAATACAAAGAGTGCTTATTTGGCAATTTCCCCAAACTATAAAGAACACAAAACTTTACAAGGAAGCTAAGTCAAATGATGTCTCAATGACTTAGGAAAATGCCTCATAAAGGAAGACATACACAATAGAACCAACAAAAGGAAGAAGAGCATAACAGAGAGGGTCAGGACAGTGCAAACATTCCTGAAGTACCTCCTAAACTACAGAACCTTTTATAAGCGGTAGTCACTTCCGTTCTACAACAACTCTTAAGCGGAAATGGAGACACAACCCCCAATGAAACACAGGACAGAAAATGTCAGGGTGGGGGAAATACTTTTTGCCCTCACAAGAGATTCAAACCCTACTTTGGGAGACCTTCAGCCTCTACTGGTTCCACTGGAAGTTCCTATTTCCATTGTAGTCAGCAGGGCCATTTCAAAAGAGAGTGTCCACAGAACGATAGATCTCTTCACTCCTGTTTCCAGTGTGGTCAGTATGACCATTTCAAAAGAGAGTGTCCACAGAACGATAGATCTCCTCACTCCTGTTTCCAGTGTGGTCAGTAGGACCATTTCAAAAGAGTGTCCACAGAGTGATAGATCTCCTCACTCCTGTTTCTAGTGTGGTCAGCAGGGCCATTTCGAAAGAAAGTGTCAACAGAACAATAGATCTCCTCACTTCAGGGGTTCTTTCCGTCGTCCGGCTCGACCAGCTCAGTCACAAGGATCTGGACGACTGAATACTTCGACTTCGTCTCTAGAGACAGTGGATCATTCGGTGATTCAAGGTATGACATTAATTTGTAGTTCATATGCTTACGCGTTAATTGATCTACTGCCTTCACATCTGTTACTAGCACGGTAGTATAATAATTGCCGTTGCACTTACTATCGTATTCCCTATTGGTAGACGATGACGACAATTGGTGGATATATCGATCCCACGATAGATATAGTGGCCCCATGGTAAATTTAATGGATCTAGGGATAGATATTATAACGCCCCGCTCTTTTTCACTTGCTTTCCATAAATCAGAGTCTATTTTTTTTTTTTTCAATAACTGAGTGACAGAGAGCGGGACGTCACGACGCGAGCTAAGTCCGAACTTCTAAAGTCTGACCCTTAACTGGCCAACCCTATGTGTGCATGGACTAAGTCCATGAAAACGGTTCACACATAATAATATAAACATGCGGATTAAAATCATAACTGCGGAATTATAATAGAACCTATATCTAGTCCGGTTTAGATAGCAAAGTACTCCGAGTCTTTAATCATAATTAAACTTAACTTAATTATCCAATAAACATCCAACCATAGCAAATTATCTAAATTATTACATGTCCGAAGTTTAGTTACTCAAATTACAAATCCATAAGTAACTTAATCAAAATAAAAACTAAAAGCATCCAAGCTCCTATGCTTGGCCCTTTTCACGTTCATCGTTCCCTTCGTTTCCTGTATCATCCACTGTGGTAGAAGTAGGGCGTTAGAACAACGCGCCCAGTAGGTATTCCATTTAGGGCTAACACATGGTTATTACAAAACATGCATATAACATAATAATAAATCCATGTAAAATCAATGCCATGACATGTGTCGTATGCAATGAGTCCCACCCATCATAAACACATGTAAGAACCCCCCACATAGGTCTTTCGGACGCCCCGACGGAGTGTGGCCCCTCCGGATACCTCTTGATGGGATTCTCATCATCAAGGTACCCCACATTGGTTTTTCGGACGCCCCGACAGAGTGTGGCACCTTCGGTTACATATCCTTTACCCCATGCCATGCATGAGATGCTAATGAAACACATGCTATTTTATATTATAAACATAGCATTAAAACTCACAATTTGAAATATATCTTTTACAACATAACTTCATCAAATTAAGATAAAAACATTGTACATAAACCCATGATTTCAAAGAGGTGGAATCCTACCAAAGACCACTAACGTGTCATTGAGTTTTCGTCCTGTAACCGCTTACGATCGTACACACCTTGTGATGTCCTGTTATCTTATAATATATCAATCAATTAAAACCATGTCCCACTTGA
Organism: Chimonanthus praecox; assembly: GCA_022113865.1. NCBI lineage: Eukaryota > Viridiplantae > Streptophyta > Magnoliopsida > Laurales > Calycanthaceae > Chimonanthus > Chimonanthus praecox. Next base: position 53,774,145 of record CM039094.1, read on the forward strand.
TTTACAATAATGTCCAAGTCCATAAACCCAACTTGTGGTGTTCGGCCATACACCATGGCCGAACCTCACTTACTAGGCTTTTGTCCCTCCTTTGATTTTTTAACCCATCACCCCTAAGTTAATTTTAAACACTTAGTCCACCAAAACTATAACACCTCGGATTTTCAATTTATTATTTTTATGAAATTTATCCATTTTTAATTGTGAATTGTAGATTTGATCTTAAATGGATAAAGAATTGGGCCATGATCCAATTAAGACCCAATTGTTGTGGAATTGGTTTTATAAAAATTTAAATGGGTTGAATTATCTTAGTAATGTATTATGTCCAAGGATTAATTAAAAGATTTGGACATGGCCGAACATTGGATTTGAATATCCAAGGAGATGTTTAAAAATCAAATGAGTATTTCTTTGGTCGTGTATAGAGATACTTCATATCTATATTATGCGCATAAGATAAATTAAAAGGGTATGTATTTGGTGTAAAAATTAAATAAGGAAGGTGCCTAACTAAATAGACATTGCATGGCCGTGTATGACACTTCCAAAGAGGGAAGGTTGGCCATTCCAATTAAGACAAGGGTACACGGCAATGGGGCATGTTTATCTTAGCAACTTCTAATTTAGGATTAAGGGAAAATTATAAAAGGAAGAGAGGGACAAGGCTCACGGTTTTTACATCCCATTCGAATTCTCTCTCTATCTCTCTCAATCTCTCATCCTCTCACAAGGCAAAGAGCAAGAGAAGAAAAAACAGCAACAAGAAGGTGTTCTTGGTTGGAGAAAAATTAAGAAGAAAAGAGAAAGATTAGAGGAGCCCGGAATCGAAAAAGGTTAGTATCTAATTGATGAATTTATTTTGAAATAAAGAACCATGGGGTTCGGCCAAAGTGTTGGGCCGAACCCCATGGAAGAGGATGGGGGGATGGATTTTATGATTTTAATGGAAAACCATGGAAAATTATGGGTTTATGTTCTTAAATTTTAATAATGGAAATCTTGGACGGATGGGTCATTTTTAGATTTAAAAGAGGATTTTAAATGAAGATCATGGAAGGTGTTTGGTTAATTGTTAAAAAGTAATTGAGATCAATGATTGGTGATTTTAAGGAGAGGATCTTGAACCATAGGGTTCGGCCATGGTGTATGGCCGAACCCCATGGAATTATGTAAGTATTATTATTGAATGTTTTAATGAATCTAAACCATTGATGAAGATCATGAACCATAGGGTTCGACCATGGGGTATAGCCGAACCCCATGGGGTTGTTTTTGGAATGAAAATGGATTTGGTTGTTATTATGGAAACCATCCAAGTATGGAAAGAGTTGTTAAAATTGGAAAATAATCCAATTAAGGAAAGACAGTTTCTATTTTAGGAAACCATCTATTAAAATGGAAGGAGGAGGTGGTTTATGGAAACCTTCCAATTATGGAAAGGTGTTGGTTATTTAAGGAAACAATCTAATTATGGAAGGGTTTACTTAATTTGGAAACCTTTTCATTTATGGAAGGAGGTTGATAAATTTAGTAAGTTTAATTTTGGAAACCTTCTAATAATAGAAGGTGGAGTTTAATTAAGGAAAAATTGGATTTAAAAAGGGAATAAATGGATTGGATGCCATGAGTGAGGTTCGGCCATAGTGTATGGCCGAACCCCACTAGGATTTATTTTGGAAACCTTTTTATTTATAGAAGGTTGTTTAATTAAGTAAGTTTCTAAAAATAGAAGGGGAAAGTTCTATTTTTGGAAGGTGAAATCTAAATTTGGAAACTATCCAATTATGGATTGGCTAAGAATGGAAGATAATGGAAAAAGAAAACCTAGACATCATAGGGTTCGGCCATGGTGCTTGGCCGAACCCCATGAATTAATTCTATAGGTTAAGCTTATTTTATGGACCTAAGATGGAACTAAGATGTCATAGGATTCGGCCATGGTGTGTGTGGCCGAACCCCATGAATCAAGTAAAATGTATTGTATGGATTTAATTTGATGTTTGGATTAATGGGACGACATAAACCTAAGCTAGTGGCAAAATGGTAAATATCACCTAAATGGAAAGATCATGGGTTCAGCCATGGTTTATGGCCAAACCCCATGGGGTTTTGTTTATGGACTTAGAACCTTGTAATCAAGTGGGACTTGGTATTGATTTATTACTATATTATAAGGTAACGGGATCTCGCAAGCGGTGCACGATCGGTGATCGATTCTTGGACGAAAGACGCAATCGTATGTTAGCGATCTTTGGTAGGATTCCACCTCTTTGAAACCATGGGTTTATGTACACTTGTTTTATCTTATATTTGATGAAATTATGTTTCAATTAATATGTTTTAAAGTGAATTTTAAATGCTATGTTTATGTTATAAATAGCATGTGTTGAATGTGTTTCAAAGGTTGATCTTAAATGCTATGTCTATATGAGGAAAGAGTATGTGATTTAAATATGATTTTTAAATGCTATGTTTATGTTATAAAATAACATGTATTTCATTGGCATCTTGTGCATGGCATGGGGTGCAGAATTTGTAACCGGAGGGGTCACACTCCGTCGGGGCGTCCGAAAAACCTATGTGCAGTACCTTGATGTGATTTCCATCAAGAAGATTCCGGAGGGTCCACACTCCGCCGGGGCGTCCCGAAGACCTATGTGGTGGGTACATTTATGTACATGTGATGGGTGGGACTCATTGCATTTGTCATCATTGCATGGCATGGATTTTACATGGTTTTGGATACTATGTTATAATATATGTTTTGTATTAACCATGTGTTAGCTGTAACTGGAATACCTACTGGGTGCATTGTTCTAACGCCCTACTTTTACTGTAACACCCCAATTTTTCAATAAAATGGAAAATTACGAAAATGCCCCTGAATTATTAAATTAATTATTTTGTGATGTCAAAATAAGAAATGTTGGGGCCTATTGCTCAAATTAAGGTCGTATGAGCACATTATATGTATATTAAGTTGATTTGGATGGGTTATGTACATCAATTGGGTTGGAAATGACTAAATGGGTCAAAGGGCCCAATTGGACCCAATGGGTCAAAATGGATGATTTGACCATTGTGTAAGCTTAAATTAAATAGGGTTAAGCCTATTTGATTGGAAATCAAGTAGAGAAGAAATGGGTAGGCATGATCCATATGAGAAAACCACTTACAAATGACCAAAATACCATAATTGGGTCATAGAGTCAAAACGAGTCAAGGAGCTAAAGGGGGGACCCAACGAGTCGGGTTGACCAGTTTGACCACGGATGACCATGTGGGCCCTCAATTGAACTCAAGTGTGAGTTAATTCAACTTGAGTTGGTTTGATTTGAAATGAGTTGGATTTAAGAAATGAGTTGACTCAAACTTAGTGCATTAAAAGTGATGAGTTGGATGAGTTGGTTTAGAATAAAAATATTCCGAGTTAGGTGAGTCAAGAGGAGATGGAAATAAGTTGTAATCTCACACAACAATTAATCTGAATTAATCTCAGCCGTTGGTATGAAAGGGTGCTTTGGCAAAGCCAAAAGACACCAAGGTTGGGCGGCACCTCTTCATGAAGGGTTGCATTGGTTCATTTCCCATGTGATACAATGTTTGGCACCAAGGGGTGCAACGTTTGGCACCAAGAGGTGTCTTGGTTAACACCCTTTGCCCCATCGTTTTTAACAACATTAATGAGGGAGGATGAATGGGAGTTGGGGGGCTGAAACTATAAAAGAAAACCTAACCATACATGGCCGTTTTTCACACCAAGGAATCCAAGAATTCCCATCTCTCTCTCCCTCTCTCCAATTCGTTTTTCTTGGCTGAACAGCAGAGGTTTGGCATCAGTTAATCAAGCCTAAACCAGCAAGGAATTAAGGAAAGAAAGAAGAAAAAAAAAGGGAGAAATCAAGGAGCAAAGACAAGAAGAAAACTTGGAAAATTTGGTAAGTTTTTTTATGTGTTATTTTGGTTTAATAACATGGAATGAATGGGGGTGTATTGGGCCATGGTTATGGCCGAATTCACCAAGCTTTTAACCTTGATTAAGAGAGGCTTTAAAATGGTAAAGATGACCATTGGGTTCGGCCACCATGGAGGGCCGAACCCCATGTAAAAGTTAGGTTGGTTTTCATGTTTTGAAACATGGAAACCATGGAGTTTTTGGTGGACTGTTTTTGAGTTTTATTGAGATTCAAATGCATGTTTTAAAGAGAGTTAAAAACATGGATCTGAATGACATAAGAACTGAAGGTACCATGGGTCTAAATCAATGGTTTAAAATTGATGAATTGGACCATCAGGATCGGCCATCTTGGATGGCCGAATCCCACGAAGTATGATGGTCATTTGGACAAGTTGATGGACTTAGTTGGATGGTCTTGAGAGGTAATAAGGCAGCAATGTTATACTGATATTATGTTTTAAAATGACACCTAAAAATCATGTTTGAAAGAACAAAACATAGACATGAGGTTCGGCCACCTTGGATGGCCGAACCCCATGTTAGTATTTGATGATTTTGATGAGTTTAAAACCATATAAAATATGGTGTTTGATGTAATTTGGTGAAGTTTAACTTGTTGTTATTGGTTGGCCAATGTAGGGCTGAACCATGTCAATATTAGGGTTAAGATTACTGATTTAAATCATGGGTAATTGATGGATCAATCGGATCAAGAGAACCATTGGGTTCGGCCATGTGCATGGCCGAACCCCATGGGCTGTTTTTGGAATAAATGGACTAGGTTCGTAGGTTGTGTTTGATATTATTCCCATGATTTTATAAAGGGTTTAAAGTATGGTAATGGAGAACCATTTGATGATGGAAGAGTGGGAATACAAGATTCGGCCAAGTATAGGGCCGAATCCCATAAAATGACAAACTCTAAGTTGATGATGTTCAGCCATGGGCATGGCCGAACCCCACATGATGTGGATGGGTCATAGATGTGATTGAATAAGTTATGACTTGCTGATTGATATATGGATAAGGTACCGGAAGTCGAACGACGCGCGAGTCGTGACCGGGTGACGCGAAAGAAAGATCAGTTACTGAAGTGATTCTTCAGTAGGTTTCCTACCTACTTGTAACCACGGTTTTTACCCAGTTTTCTTATGATACTCTTGTTTTAATATATGTGTTTCAAATGATATATTATGCATTAACAAATGGCATACAGGCATTGGCATCTCATGCATGGTCGTGGGATGATGAATGAGGTTCTACAGTGTTACAATTATGGGTTACGTCCTCCTTAGACGATGAGAGTTCCGCCAGGAAGAGTAACATGATGATCATAGTCACAATGGTCTCCTTGGGCGAAGAGAGTCCCGCCAGGAGGACTAATACGTGATATGAATCAGTCAGTGATGAAGAGATGGAAGTTGTATTGTGATTTATCTTGTCGGTGCATGGCACGACAAGTGATGGCTATGGATGTACATGATGGGGGGCTCATTTCATGTGCATACATCATAGCATTGTTTTACCTGTTTTGATGATCATATATTATGATATGTATATGCATGTTTTATATGCTAACATGTGGTAGCCCTGATTCGGGAACCTACTGGGCGTTGATCTAACGCCCTAATTCTATCCTCAGAGGAGATTGCAGGTACAAGCAAAGGGAAAGGAAAGGTCGTTGACCGGGAGGGGAGCCAAGCCTAAGTGCTTGAATGAAGGACTGAACTACTTTATATTACTGTCTTTTGAATACTTTTGTGGGACATGTAATAACTCACTACTTGCTATGGTTTGAGTAGGTTGATAACATTTGGATGTTTGATCTATGATAAATAATGTTTAGGACTGTTACTTGCTATCTCGTCTTTCTATTCCGCAATTAATCTAGATTATTCCGCATATTGATGTTAGTTCCATATGTGATTCATTATCATGGTCTAATCCATGTACACATGGGTGGCCAGTTAAGGTTCAGACTTGGGTAGTCTGAACTTAACTCGCGTCGTGACGCCGCCCGCTCTTTTTTCGATGTTTTATTATTACTTTAAAAAAAAAAATAGACTGTGAAATTCTCGGAGAGGGCGGGGCGTTACAGTTGGTATCAGAGCGAAACGGGAAGTTGAATCATCGAAGTAAGATTAAGACGGTTTCATGTCTCACTGACGGATAAGAATCCCAACTGACCGACTCTTCGGAGTCCGCTGCCTGGGGGCCGGATTAATTTACTTCGAGTGACTCACACTGAACAATCAATCTGAGAACGACAATGAAAGATAGCAAAGTAAAGTACAGCCATCATAATTGGACAAATCAAACATAGCAAGGTAGGATGAACTCCCCTGAAATCCCCACACTGAGAAACAAACAATAGGAAATTAGAGATTTCCCCTGAAACAAAAGAACACAAAGAGTGATGATTTGGTAATCTTCCCCAAACAAAGTACATGATATAATACATGATCAGATTCCCCTGAAAACCAAGAATGGTTTATTTAGAATTGTTGTTGAATATTCTTGTGTTTTATTGATTTGATACAGATATGTCGAGTAATGTGGAGTACTCAGAGTGTTACAGTGGAACTCCTAGCAATCCCATAGACTTGGTGTCTGCTTCTAACAACACCAACATGGAGGCTAATGTGAACCTTCAGGAAGAGGAATGGAATCTAGCACCATTGGAAGAGTTGAACTTAGCACAAATGGAGGAGGTGAATCTAGCACCGTTACCTGAGTATCAGATGGAGGATATTCCTTGGTTAGTGGAACCTCTTGAGGAGGAAGAGGATGATCTGGGATTTTTCTTTTATGAGGATCCTATGGAAGACTTTCCTATAATATTGGAATCGGCGGGGGAGGTAGATCCCTACGATACTTGTGAGTTGTGTAATCAGGACGATCACAACAGGTTGTATTGTCCTCATCCATTAGGAATTGTCTGTCCAGTCTGTGGACTGCACGGGCATGGAGAGGCGAGGACTAATTGTCCTAGCATAGGAGGACCCGGTTTAATACCCTGCACAATGTGTGAAGTATTGGGGCACACAGCGATGATGTGTCCTGATAACCGTTTCAAGTTCGCTGGTGATGCGGAGTCTTCTACGGAAGACTAGGATAGGAATTAATATAAAGGGTATTAAAAAGAGGGTTATTTTTGTAAGGGGGTATATTTTTTTTTTATACATAGGGTTTGTTTCACCCTACCCACCTTTGTACAAAAATGAAGTTTGAATTTATATAAATATGTGATTTCATGTTTTTATGAGGATTCATGGCATGTGATGCACATTGTTAATGGAAACTAAGTATATGATGTTTCCCATGAATTAGGACTAAATGGCGCCACAGAGAAAAGTGGTACAAGATCCGAAGGGTAAGGAAAAAGTTTTACAAATCGGATTAGTTGAGGGGGCATCGAAGAGAAGGACCCGTCAGGACGATAAGAAGAAAGATGAGGTGCTCATAGTCACACCACAAGGGAAGGTCGTACCCCAACGCCGGAAGGTGGTACAGGAGAAGGTGCCATCGGTACATGATGATGAGCTTTCCGTTCATGACGAAGAGAGATCAGTTCATGAACGTTCGCTCGATGAGGAAGAGTCACAACATTCCCGGCGGGAAGAAGAAGGGAGTGACCCTACATATCAACAGGACGACGAGGAGGAATATGACTCGTCTTATCGACGAGAGGAGGAGGAGAACAGTAACATGACTACACCCTTTGTGCCTCCTGAACTGCACAGCTTGGTGCAAGCTGTGGTTACGTCTGTCCTCCAACAACATTTGAACGGAGGGGGAAGTACGAACGAAAATAATGACCGTAACATGGTCAGAGATTTTCAGCAACAGCGGCCACCTTACTTTAAGGGCAGAGAAGGGCCAGTCAGAATCGAGAACTGGTTGGAGAAGATTTCCCACATATTGACTCTTCTGAACATCAGGAGTCATGCTCATAAAATATTATTGGCCACATCACAGCTGGTAGATGACGCTGCCAAATGGTGGAAGGTGGTGGAGAAACAGCAGGCACTTGTGCCAAGAAGAGAAAGAGTTGCTATGACCTGGGAGCAATTCTCCGCGACATTTCTAGAGCGCTACTTTCCAGAGGAAGAAAGAGAACGTCAAATTCAGGCCTTTATGACGTTAGTACAAGGTTCAATGACGGTGGCTGAGTATCACCAAGAATTCCTCAGCCTGTCAATCTATGCATACTATATTGTGGACACGGAATATCGAAAGGCTCGCAAGTTCGAGCGTGGGTTACGGCCACACATTAGGGCCAAGGTAACCGTGTTCAAAGCAGCCACTGGCAGAAGTGGTCAGCAGGGCAACCATTGTGGAACAGGAGATGGCGGAATTTGCCAGAGTGGACAACCGTCGAGCTCCGAGTGGGAGGGGTACGTACCAACCCAACAAGAGGTTCAGAACGAACTTTAGTAGACCTTTGCCGTCTGTTGGATCAAGTGGTGGTTTTCGCCCCAACCAGCCCACTCAATCTGTAGCAGTCACACAAGCTTCTCGAGGAATGAACACCTGTTTTCACTGTGATCAACCGGGTCACTACAAGAAAGACTGCCCAAAGCTCAACAGCCTGTCATACTCCAGAGGATCATTTCGTCCGCCAGCTAGACCGGGAAACTCCAGAGGAGGCAGAATGCAAAGTCGGGGAGGTCGAAGGTCTGACCCTGCTGGTTCTGGACGATTATTTACTCTAACTTCTCAGGAAGAAGATGACCATGCTGTGATACAAGGTATGGCGGTAGTGAATAGTTCTTATACATATGCACTATTTGATTCGGGAGCATCACACTCCTTCATAGCTGCATCATTTATTACTGCTACGAGTACATTAGTTCAAAGATTAGCCACAACACTCACTATTGTATCCCCTGTCGGAGATTCGGCATTGGGACTTATATGTACGGCGGTTAACACTGAATTAGCTGGACTCAGATTTGAGTTCAATTATCTAGTGCTGGACATGTCAGAATATGATATTATATTCGGTATAGATTGGTTGGTTAAGTTTCATGCCAACATCAACTGTTATCGTCGAAGAGTGACATTTAAGTCACCCGAGGGCAAGCAATATGTAGTCCGTTCAGATAAACAAAGTAGATTGCAGGAAGGGTTAAATCACGTGGTATTGAATAATATCACCATAAACAAAGCTCCAGTTACTGAACTTCCGGCAATTGTACAAGAATTTGCTGATGTATTTCCAAAGGAACTCCCTGGTTTACCGCCTAGGAGGGAGATTAACTTCGAAATCAAGTTATACCCTGGCACAACACCAGTGTCGTTACCACACTATCGGATGGCACCAGCAGAGATGTCGGAGTTAAAGAAGCAGATTGATGAACTGCTTAGGCTGGGTTGTATCCGGAACAGTACGTCATCATGGGGAGCACCAGTGCTGTTCGTGAAGAAGAAGGATGGTTCACTACGGATGTGCGTGGACTACCGGAAGTTGAATCAGCTAACAGTCCGGAACAAGTACCCTCTACCCAGGATCGACGATTTATTTGATCAATTGAGGGGTGCTAGTCATTTTTCAAAGATCGACTTGATGTCTGGTTATCATCAAATCCGAGTTAGAGAGGAAGATATAGAAAAGACAGCTTTTCGGACGCGATATGGACTGTTTGAGTTCGTAGTCATGCCATTTGGACTCACAAATGCGCCGGCTGTGTTCATGGATTTAATGAACAGAATCTTCAGTCCCTATCTGGACCAGTTTGTAATCGTATTCATTGATGATATCCTGATCTATTCTAAGAGTCAGGAGGAACATGCAGAGCATCTACGGATAATTTTGAATACATTGAGGCAGAATAAACTGTATGCCAAGGCCAGTAAGTGTGAATTCTGGCTATCTCAAGTGAATTTCTTAGGACATGTTATATCCGAGGAAGGAATAGCCGTGGATCCGGCTAAGGTGACAGCAGTGAAAGACTGGAAAGCGCCAAAGAATGTAACCGAGATCCGCAGTTTCTTAGGATTGGCGGTTATTATCGGAAATTTATTATGGATTTTTCCAAAATAGCGTCTCCATTGACTCGACTCACTCAGAAAGGAGTCAAGTATGAGTGGTCAGATCTGTGCAACCAAAGGTTTGAAGAGCTAAAAGACAGACTTACAACCGCTCCTATTTTGATTTTGCCGGAAAAAGGCAAGGGTTATGAAGTAGAATGCGATGCTTCGGGAGAAGGACTGGGTGTGTCCTCAGTCAAGATCATCGTGGTGGCTTATGGTTCAAGACAACTAAAAATACATGAACGCCTCTATCCTACGCATGATCTTGAACTAGCCGCAGTGGTCTTCGCTCTCAAAAGTTGGAGACATTACCTTTATGGTGAGAAGTTTGAAGTGTATTCTGATCATAAGAGTTTGAAATATTTATTTGATCAGAAGGAGCTCAATCTAAGGCAGCGTAGATGGACGGAGTATTTGGCGGATTATGAGTTCGAGCTTCGATACCATCCAGGCAAGGCGAACAAGGTGGCTGATGCTCTTAGCCGCATATCACATGCATCCGTGGCATGTCTGATCAGAACCGAGTGGGAGATGTTGAATACCATTCGAGAGTTCAATCTATACATTACAAACCGTGGAGTTTTGCACAATTTAATCATACGGTCCAATATAGTCACCAGGATTGAACAAGAACAAAGAGCAGATCCGGAAGTGAAGGACATATGGGACAAGATGTCCACTGGTGTGGACATACCGGAATGGGAATTAAGACCTGGGCAAGGTCTTTTATTTCGGGGAAGAACATATGTGCCAAAGAGTTGTCGGAAAGAGCTACTGATTGAGGCACATCAATCCAAGCTCTCTATTCATCCGGGTAGCACCAAAATGTATCACGATCTGAAAAGGCATTTATTGGTGGCATGGACTAAAAAGGGATGTGGCAGAGTTCGTGGCACATTGTTTAACTTGTCAGCAAGTTAAGACTGAACACCAAAAGCCACCAGGGTTACTCAAACCCTTAGCAGTGCCAGAATGGAAATGGGAACACATTTCCATGGACTTTGTATCGGGGTTGCCGAGGTCTTCAAAGGGCAATGACGCCATATGGGTCGTAGTAGACCGATTGACCAAGTCCGCACATTTCATTCCTATCAAGATGACAGATTCATCTGAAACGTTGGGTCGGCGTTATATTAAAGAGATCATTCGACTACATGGCATTCCTCGAACGATAGTATCGGACAGAGATGGTCGTTTTACCGGCAGAGTATGGCAAAAGCATGCAGTCAGCCATGGGGACAGATCTACTGACGAGCACCGCATTCCATCCACAGACTGATGGACAATCTGAAAGGACAATCCAGACCTTGGAAGACATGCTGAGAGCATGTATGTTAGATTTCAAGGGTGGATGGGAGGACCACTTACCACTGGTGGAGTTCTCGTATAATAACAGCTATCAGGCAAGCCTTCAAATGGCTCCATACGAGGCTTTATATGGTAGACCGTGTAGGTCACCGGTATGTTGGACAGAGGCAGGTGAGCCTGCATTGATCGGACCGGAACTAGTCGCAGAAACTACTGCACAAATTAAGTTGATACGTCAACACTTACTGACTGCACAGAGTCGGCAGAAAAGTTATGCTGATAAAAGGAGACGATTTCTGGAATTTGAAGTGGGAGACTTGGCATTTCTAAAGGTCTTGCCACGGAAGGGACATATGAGGTTTGGCAAGAAAGGAAAACTGTCACCAAGATTTGTGGGACCGTTTTCGATCATAAGAAGGATGGGGGATGTTGCTTATCAGTTAGCACTCCCATCACAATTAGCATCTTTACACGATGTGTTTCACGTGTCGATGCTAAGGAAATACAATCCGGATCCGTCCCATGTTATAAATGTTCAAGATATTGAAGTACAAAGTGACGTGACGTACGTCGAAAAGCCGGTCAGGATAGTGGAGACCGAACAAAGGGTGTTGCGAAACAGAGCGATTCAGTTCGTGAAAGTGGTATGGGATCGTCATGGTGATGAAGAGGCCACATGGGAACTTGAGTCGGAGATGAGAACAGCTCACCCCGAACTATTTATGTAATTACTTGAGAACCTACTTCGATCGATTTTCGGGACGAAAATTTCAAAAGAGGGTTATATTGTAAACACCCCAATTTTTCAATAAAATGGAAAATTACGAAAATGCCCCTGAATTATTAAATTAATTATTTTGTGATGTCAAAATAAGAAATGTTGGGGCCTATTGCTCAAATTAAGGTCGTATGAGCACATTATATGTATATTAAGTTGATTTGGATGGGTTATGTACATCAATTGGGTTGGAAGTGACTAAATGGGTCAAAGGGCCCAATTGGACCCAATGGGTCAAAATGGATGATTTGACCATTGTGTAAGCTTAAATTAAATAGGGTTAAGCCTATTTGATTGGAAATCAAGTAGAGAAGAAATGGGTAGGCATGATTCATATGAGAAAACCACTTACAAATGACCAAAATACCATAATTGGGTCATAGAGTCAAAAACGGGTCAAGGAGCTAAAGGGGGGACCCAACGGGTCGGGTTGACCAGTTTGACCACGGATGACCATGTGGGCCCTCAATTGAACTCAAGTGTGAGTTAATTCAACTTGAGTTGGGTTGATTTGAAATGAGTTGGATTTAAGAAATGAGTTGACTCAAACTTAGTGCATTAAAAGTGATGAGTTGGATGAGTTGGTTTAGAATAAAAATACTCCGAGTTAGGTGAGTCAAGAGGAGATGGAAATAAGTTGTAATCTCACACAACAATTAATCTGAATTAATCTCAGCCGTTGGTATGAAAGGGTGCTTTGGCAAAGCCAAAAGACACCAAGGTTGGGCGGCACCTCTTCATGAAGGGTTGCATTGGTTCATTTCCCATGTGATACAATGTTTGGCACCAAGGGGTGCAACGTTTGGCACCAAGAGGTGTCTTGGTTAACACCCTTTGCCCCATCGTTTTTAACAACATTAATGAGGGAGGATGAATGGAGTTGGGGGGCTGAAACTATAAAAGAAAACCTAACCATACATGGCCGTTTTTCACACCAAGGAATCCAAGAATTCCCATCTCTCTCTCCCTCTCTCCAATTCGTTTTTCTTGGCTAAACAGCAGAGGTTTGGCATCAGTTAATCAAGCCTAAACCAGCAAGGAATTAAGGAAAGAAAGAAGAAAAAAAAAGGGAGAAATCAAGGAGCAAAGACAAGAAGAAAACTTGGAAAATTTGGTAAGTTTTTCTATGTGTTATTTTGGTTTAATAACATGGAATGAATGGGGGTGTATTGGGCCATGGTTATGGCCGAATTCACCAAGGTTTTAACCTTGATTAAGAGAGGCTTTAAAATGGTAAAAGATGACCATTGGGTTCGGCCACCATGGAGGGCCGAACCCCATGTAAAAGTTAGGTTGGTTTTCATGTTTTGAAACATGGAAACCATGGAGTTTTGGTGGACTGTTTTTGAGTTTTATTGAGATTCAAATGCATGTTAAAGAGAGTTAAAAACATGGATCTGAATGACATAAGCACTGAAGGTACCATGGGTCTAAATCAATGGTTTAAAATTGATGAATTGGACCATCAGGATCGGCCATCTTGGATGGCCGAATCCCACGAAGTATGATGGTCATTTGGACAAGTTGATGGACTTAGTTGGATGGTCTTGAGAGGTAATAAGGCAGCAATGTTATACTGATATTATGTTTTAAAATGACACCTAAAAATCAGTTTGAAAGAACAAAACATAGACATGAGGTTCGGCCACCTTGGATGGCCGAACCCCATGTTAGTATTTGATGATTTTGATGAGTTTAAAACCATATAAAATATGGTGTTTGATGTAATTTGGTGAAGTTTAACTTGTTGTTATTGGTTGGCCAATATAGGGCTGAACCATGTCAATATTAGGGTTAAGATTACTGATTTAAATCATGGGTAATTGATGGATCAATCGGATCAAGAGAACCATTGGGTTCGGCCATGTGCATGGCCGAACCCCATGGGCTGTTTTTGGAATAAATGGACTAGGTTCGTAGGTTGTGTTTGATATTATTCCCATTTTTTATAAAGGGTTTAAAGTATGGTAATGGAGAACCATTTGATGATGGAAGAGTGGGAATACAAGATTCGGCCAAGTATAGGGCCGAGTCCCATAAAATGACAAACTCTAAGTTGATGATGTTCAGCCATGGGCATGGCCGAACCCCACATGATGTGGATGGGTCATAGATGTGATTGAATAAGTTATGACTTGCTGATTGATATATGGATAAGGTACCGAAGTCGAACGACGCGCGAGTCGTGACCGGGTGACGCGAAAGAAAGATCAGTTACTGAAGTGATTCTTCAGTAGGTTTCCTACCTACTTGTAACCACGGTTTTTACCCAGTTTTCTTATGATACTCTTGTTTTAATATATGTGTTTCAAATGATATATTATGCATTAACAAATGGCATACAGGCATTGGCATCTCATGCATGGTCATGGGATGATGAATGAGGTTCTACAGTGTTACAATTATGGGTTACGTCCTCCTTAGGCGATGAGAGTTCCGCCAGGAAGAGTAACATGATGATCATAGTCACAATGGTCTCCTTGGGCGAAGAGAGTCCCGCCAGGAGGACTAATACGTGATATGAATCAGTCAGTGATGAAGAGATGGAAGTTGTATTGTGATTTATCTTGTCGGTGCATGGCACGACAAGTGATGGCTATGGATGTACATGATGGGGGAGGCTCATTGCATGTGCATACATCATAGCATTGTTTTACCTGTTTTGATGACATATATTATGATATGTATATGCATGTTTTATATGCTAACATGTGGTAGCCCTGATTCGGGAACCTACTGGGCGCGTTGATCTAACGCCCTAATTCTATCCTCAGAGGAGATTGCAGGTACAAGCAAAGGGAAAGGAAAGGTCGTTGACCGGGAGGGGAGCCAAGCCTAAGTGCTTGAATGAAGGACTGAACTACTTTATATTACTGTCTTTTGAATACTTTTGTGGGACATGTAATAACTCACTACTTGCAATGGTTTGAGTAGGTTGATAACATTTGGATGTTTGATCTATGATAAATAATGTTTAGGACTGTTACTTGCTATCTCGTCTTTCTATTTCTATTTTGATCTAATTAGATTATGTGAGTTATTTCCAATGATCATTGTCTAACATGCCAGTTAAGGTTCAGACTTGGGTAGTCTGAACTTAACTCGCGTCGTGACGCCGCCGCTCTTTTTTCGATGTTTTATTATTACTTTAAAAAAAAAAAATAGACTCTGAAATTCTCGGAGAGGGCGGGGCGTTACATTTACCCTAGTTGATGACACAGGTAATCAGGGGAACGAGGAACACAAGACGGGCCAGGCATAGGAGTTTGGAAGACTTATTTTATATGTTTTGAATAAAATTACTCATGAACTTGTATTTGAGTATCTAGATTTCGGAATGTAATAACTTATATGGTCGGATGATTTATTGGATAATAATGATGTTTTAATTATGGATAAGGACTTGGCATACTTTGCTATCGGAATGGAATAGAACTTGATTCTATTATGATTCCGCATTTTGATGTTATGATTCCGCAGATTATGATTTTTATTCCGCATCTTGATATTGCTATGTGTGAACCATTTTATTGGACTGAGTCCATACACACATAGGGCTGGCTAGTTAAGGGTCGGACTTTGGAAGTTCAGACTTAGCTCGAGTCGTGACGTCCCGCGCTCTATCACTCTACTCTGTTATAAAATATATATACATACTCTGAATTTACGGGAAGAAGAGAGTGAAAAAGGGCGGGGCGTTACAAAAACACCTTAGTGGGGTTCGGCCATAAACATGGCCGAACCTCACCTTCTTGGTAACCACCTAAGTCCATAAAAACACTCCTCATGGGGTTCATCCATACACCATGGCCGAACCTATGGTCTATTAATTTTACTTATTTACAACATTGCCATTATACATATCCATAACCAATCCATAATATTGCTCCATAAACGACCCATTAACCGAGACCTCATATGACCCATTAAGTTGGTTCATGGGGTTCGGCCATACATCATGGCTGAACCCATGATATCATTGTTCCATCCTCCTTCTTAATTTATTTACCATAATAAATCCATAATCGACCCATAAAATTGTTTCATGGGGTTCGGCCATTCACCTTGGCCGAACCCAAGGTCCATGGTTCTCCATCTTTTGCATCATTTTGATCCCTTTAAGGTCCTTAATTTCTTTCCATGGGGTTCGGCCATGCACCATGGCCGAACCCTATGGTTCCTTATTTTTCTTAAAAATATCATACCACCAAGATTAAGTCCTTTGGTGGTTCTCATACATATATCCATTTAAATCCTTTTAAACCTTTTAAAATCATAAGCATTCATCTATGATTTTCCATTCTTTAAATCCATTATAATTCACTAATATCCTTTCCATGGGGTTCGGCCATACCACACAGCCGAACCCTATGTTTCCTTACTTCCTCTTGAACATCATTTATTCCCATATAAATTCCTTAACAACTTTCCATGGGGTTCGGCCATACAACATGGCCGAACCCTATGGTTCATCCTTGGGTCTTTTATCCATAATAAAATTAGGGTTCGGCCATGCAATGGCTGAACCATGTCCTTGACCCTCTTTTCTTATTTATGAAATTTATCGAGTACTTACCGATTCCGCGACTCCTCCGGTTTTCCTTCGCTCCGACTTGTTCTTCAGATCTTTTTCCTTCCTTAGCCTCTTTTGTATGTATTCCTCTTTATACTTGATCTTTCACACAGCTGGCTGCCCTCTCTTCTCTGTAAACTACTGAGAAGACCTTCTTGCCAGAGCACCCAACGTCAAGACCTCCCTTGCTTTGTGTATACCGTGCGCCCCTTCTCCTTATGCTGCCTTTCTTTTATAAAACCCCCACCGATCCTATATGGCTGAAATAGCACATAACGATTTCAGCCGCGTGGGAAGATTGCAACTGCTATTCCGGTTTAGTCCAAAAATCGTAACCTCATGTGTTTAATCTTCGGCACCTTCTTTATTTAGCAATACCCTAGTTTCACTCTTAACTAAGGAAAGGACCCCTTTTTAAAGGATCTTAAGCGCATCCTCATGGATATGCAAATCTCTCACACGGCCAAAGCAATCTACATTTAACTTTAGACATCTTCTTTATTTAGCAATCGGATGTCATTGCCTAATCCCATCTCATCCATGCGTGTTGCCCATTTAGGAAAAACCTTGTTCGGCTATAACTAAAATCTAGTCAATTTACGTTTCCATGTCATCCTAAAATCTCACATCCGTATGCACAACATCCCATTCCTAAAATCTTTCCATGTTCCCTTTATGCGCATGCCACTTAATCCATATCCCTTATTTATAGATATATTGCATTACCATTTTAATTCAGCCCCATTTAATTTAAATTGGACCTTATACCATAACCGTTGGGTCCTAATTGGGCCATTGACCCAACACCTTACCCATCTAAGGTTCATATCTGTTAATTCACAATTAAAATGGTAAATTCCGTAAATATTGATAACATGGAAATCCGAAGTGTTACAATACAACCCTCTTTTTAAAATTTTCGTCCCGAAAATCGAGTGAAGTAGGGTTTCAAACATTTACATAAATAGCTCAGGATGAGCTTTCTCATTTCCGACTAAAGTTCCCAAGTGGCTTCCTCTATGCCATGTTGATCCCATACCACCTTGACAAACTGGATCGCTCGGTTCCGTAATACCCTTTGTTCTGTATCCACCACTCGGACAGGTTTTTCGACGTATGTCACGTCGCTTTAGACCTCTATGTCTTGTGTGTTCAGCACATGAGGGATCCGGATTGTACTTCCTCAACATCGATATATGGAACAATCGTGCAAAGATGCCAACTGTGAAAGGAATGCCAATTGATAAGCCACGTCCCCCATCCTTCTTATGATTGAAAACGGTCCCACATATCTTGGCGACAATTTCCCCTTCTTTCCAAATCTCATGTGTCCCTTTCGTGGCGAGACTTTCAAGAACACCATGTCCCCCACTTCAAATTCAAGGAACCTCCTCCTCTTGTCAGCATAGCTCTTCTAACGACTCTAGCCAATAGATGCTACCGTATCAACTATATCTGCGCTGTAGTCTCTGCAACCAACTCAGGTCCAATCAGTGCAGGCTCACCAGCCTTTGTCCAGCACACAGGTGATCTACATGGTCTACCATATAATGCCTCAAATGGAGCCATCTGGAGGCTTGCCTATTAACTGTTGTTGTATGAGAATTCTGTAATACTCCAGATTTTCAGTTTATCAATATTTACAGAAATTGCCAATGAAAGTGTGAATTAATGGTTATGAACCTTAGGTGGGTAAGGTGTTGGACAATGGCCCAATTAAGACCCAATGGTTATGTTATAAGGATCAATTTAAATAATTGGGTATTGTGCATTTAATTGGGTCAAGGTGGTCATTAGGGTCAAAAGGCCCAATTGGGACCCAATTGGTCATGGTTGACTTGGTTGACCACCAAGTGAGTTCAAGCTTAATTAGCTTGGGACTGATGTGAGGTGGAAATGGAATCAAATATTTGAGTTGATTCAAATGAATTAAGGGAATTAAATTAAAAAGGTGAGTTGAGTTAAATATACGAGTTGAGTTGAATATATGAGGTAAATTAAATGAGTTGATGGAAAGTTGGAGAGGTGCACTTCACCAAGATCAGCTCAAGGTGGTCCACACGTTGGACATGGAGTTTCATCTCATGGATGAAACCCCCCAACTTGGAAAATAAATGGGAGGTGGCGGTTGTGGGAGTTACAAAATGGGTTCACACATTGAGGGAGGATACACCTAGGCTACACGTTGGCATGGGAGTTTCATCTCAAAGATGAAACCCCCCACATGGAGAAGTAATGGAGAGGTGAGGAGTGATGGTTCATTTCAAATTCAAAATTCAAAGGACACACATTGGAAAGGGGGGAAAGTTTCATCTTAAGATGAACCCCCACTTGAAGCTTTAATGATAGGAGGAAGCTTGGGCTAGAAGGTTGCACCAAGGCAGCCCAAGAGCCAAAACCGTTGGGAGGGTTTTATCTCAAGGATGAAACCCCCAAATGGAATAAGTGAAGGAGATGAATGGGGAGGGGAGTTACAAAGGGGTTCCATCAAGGGACACCACCTTTGGTCAACCCTCATACTTGTTTTCCATTCATTCTCTCCCTCACTCTCTCTCCCTTGGCCGTCCCACCTCTCTAGACAAGAACTTTGGCTGGTTGCTTCTCCTCAAACCACTTCTTGGCTGATCACTCCTCAAAGAAAAAGTGGACTTAGAACAAAGGAGTTTGCATCTCAAGGTTTTATCATTCACACCCAAGCCTGAAATACTCTCTCTCTTAAATCTATACCTTGGCCGAACCACTCCAAAAACTGCATCAAGATCAGTCTCAGCTAAAGGACAAGAAGGAAGGAAGTAAAGGCTAAGGAAACAAAGAAAAGGAACAAGCCGGAGCAAAAGAAAACCGGAGGAGTCGCGGAAGCGGTGAGTAATTTACTAGTTTTTGTTTATAAGAACCATAGGATTCGACCAAGGTTTATGGCCGAACCCCATGGATGAAAATTGGTTGTTGAATCAGTCTTTTCAATGGAAAGAATGGATCATGCATGGCCGAACCCCAAGAAAAGACTTGGTTATTTTTATGGGCTTTTGAGGATGAAAAACCATGGAATGTTTGATGTTTTAAAAAGGTTTATATGATTGGATGGTTGGACCAAAAGAAGAGGTGAGGTTCGGCCATGGTGTATGACCGAACCCCACCAAATAACATTTATGGATTTAGGGTTTTCTTAGAGATTAAATTATGTGGACTGTTTTAATAAGTTTGAAGGATTTCAAAACATGTAACTAGTGGATGCATGTTAAAGATTTGTAAAAGGACTTTTTAAGGGAGGAATATTAATCATGTTACATGATATTAAAATGTTATGTGGTGAAAGAACCATGAACCATGGGTTCGGCCATAGTGTATGGCCGAACACCATGGAAGGTTGCGAAGGACTTTGAAGGGGTTAAAATGGAGTAATGTTTAGTGGACTTAGATTATTAGTTATATTAAACAATTGGTACATAAGTAATGAGATTAAGGAATCAAGAGGTCATGATCTTATATCTAAGTTAAAAGAACAAAGGACATGAAAGAGGGATCAAACCCAAGATGGTGAGGTTCGGACATGTTGTATGGCCGAACCCCACTAAGGAGTATTTGGTGGGTTATTGATTAACCTAGGCATGTTTTTGAATGGATTGGCATTTGGACTTAATTAAAAAGGACCAAAATTATGATGGTGAGGTTCGGCCATGTTGTATGGCCGAACCCCACTAAAGTGGATTTGGTGGATTAAGGGTTTAAAAATTAGTTAAGTGGTGTTTAAGTGATAAATAAAAAGAAGGGTGAAAATTAAGGTAAGTGAGGTTCGGCCATGGTTTATGGCCGAACCCCACAAGTGTTTTTTTTTGGACTTAGGTTATTATGTGGGTAAGATGATTAATGTATAAATGGATAGATCAATGGAATTGTATGATTAGGTTTAAGAACCCAAAGGAGGGACTAAAACAAAATAAGTGAGGTTGGCCATGGTGTATGGCTGAACCCCACAAAGTTATATTTGGTGGACTTGGACCTAATGTTAAAACCAAAAAGGACCCAATTTAAGTGGGTGAGGTTTGGCCATGGTGTATGGCCGAACCCCACAAAGTGTGTATATGGTTTTGGACATTATGGGACTTTAGCTTGACTTGTTATTATGTAACAAGGTGACGGGACTTCACAAACAGTATACGGTCGTGAACGGTTTTCAGATAAGAACGCGAGGTCAAACTAGTTGTCATTGGTAGGATTCTACCTTATTGAAACATGGATGTATGGTTTTATCTTATTTGATGGTTTATGTTGCAATTATTTTATGTTTCAAAAGTGAAGTTTTTTAATGCTATAGTATTTACATTACATAGCATATAGACATGTACATCTCATGCATGGCATGGGAGGGGAATTTGTAACCGGAGGCCACGCTCCGTCGGGGCGTCCGTAAGGCAATCGTGGGAAGACCTTGTTGTGTATAATGCCATCAAGTAGAATACAGAGGCCACACTCCATCGGGGAGTCCGAAAGACCACTGTGGGGATACCTTGATGAGGAGAATTCCATCAAGAGGTTACATGGAATGTGATGGGTGGGACTCATTGTATAAGACATATGGCATGACATGATTTTACATGCTTTTGATGATATGATATTTTATATGATATTTGATACTAACCCATGTGATAGCCCTACTTAGAATTCCTATTGGGCGCGTTGTTCTAACGCCCTACTTCTACCCTAGTGAATGACACAGGAAAGGAAGGGATAGAAGATCGTGAAAGAAGCCAAGCATAAGAGCTTGGATATATGAATGGATTCTATTTATTATATTTTGTTTAAGTTGCCATGGACATGTAATTTGAGTAGTTAGATGTTGGCATGTAATAACTTAGTTAATATTGCTATGGCTTGGAATGGTTTGATTGAATGATTAAGTTAAGGTAATTTTGGATAAATGACAAAGTACTTTGCTATCTAAAACGGAGTAGTCTTAGGTTCTATTATAAGTTAGTTTAGGTTATATTCCGCAAAGATTTATTTTACTATGTGTGAACTGTTCTCATGGACTTAGTCCATACACACATAGGTTTGGCTAGTTAAGGGCCAGACTTTAAAAGTCCGGACTTAGCTCGCGTCGTGACATCCCGCTTTATCACTTGTTTATTTATTTATTTTTAAAAAAAATAGACTCTGATTACGTGTGAAAAAGGCGGGGTGTTACAAATTCTACCAACGGCAAGTGATCCTCCCATCCACCCTTGAAATCTAGCATGCATGGTCTCAGCGTATCCTCCAATGTCTGTATTGTCCTCTCAGACTGCCCATCAGTCTGTGGATGGAATGCTGTACTAGTTAGTAGATCTGATCCCATGGCCGACTGCATGCTCTGCCACTGCCGGTGAATCGACCATCTCTGTCGGACACAATAGTCTGAGGAATACCATGCAATCTGATGATATCCTTGATATATCGCCGACCCAAAGTCTCAGATGAGTCTGTCATCTTAATGGGAAGAAAATGTACAAACTTGGTCAATCGGTCTACCACGACCCATATCGCATCATTGCCCTTTGAAGACCTTGGCAACCCTGTCACAAAATCCATGGAGATGTGCTCCCATTTCCATTCCGGCACTGGTAAGGGTTTGAGTAACCCTGGTGGCTTTTGATGTTCCGTCTTAACCTGCTGACACATTAAGCAATGAGCCACAAATTCTGCCACATCCCTCTTGAGTCCGTGCCACCAGTAATGTCTCTTCAGGTCTTGATACATCTTGGTGCTACCCGGATGTACATATTGGCCTGACTTGCCTCAATCAGTAACTCTTTTCTGCAGCTCTTAGGCACATATATATCCTTCCTCGGAATACAAGACCCTGTCCTGGTCGTAACTCCCATTCTGGTATGACTTCACTAGTATACATCTTAGCCCATATCTCCTCCACTTCCGGGTCCATCCGTTGTTCCTGTTCAATCTTGGTAACCATGTTGGACCATATGATCAAATTGTACATACTCCCATGGTTATTGATATATAAATTTAACTCTAGTATGGTATTCAGCATCTCCCATTCTGTCCGGATCAAACATGCCACTGATGCATGTGATATACGGCTGAGGGCATCTGCCACCTTGTTCGCCTTGCCAAGGTGATAACGAAGTACAAACTCATAATCCTGCAGATATTTCATCCATCTGCGCTGCCTCAGGTTGAGCTCTTTCTGATCAAATAAGTACTTCAAGCTCTTATGATCTGAAAACACTTCAAACTTCTCGCCATATAGATAATGTCTCCAGCTTTTGAGAGCGAAGACCACTGCGGCTAGTTCAAGATCGTGCGTAGGATAGAGGCGTTCATGTATTTTCAATTGTCTTGAAACTAAGACACCACACGATGTTTGACTAAGGACGCACCCAAGGCCCTCTCCTGAAGCGTCGCATTGTACCTCATCCCTTGCCTCTTTCTGGCAAACTCAATTTAGGAGCTGTTGTAAGTCTATCTTTCAGGTCCTCAAATCTCTGGTTGCACACATCTGACCACTCAAATTTGACTCCTTTCTGAGTGAGCCGGGTTAGTGGAGATGCAATTTTTGAGAAGTCCATGATAAACTTCCGATAGTAACCAGCCAATCCTAAGAAGCTACGGATCTTGGTTACATTCTTTGGCGCTTTCCATTCTCCCACTGCCGCCACTTTAGCCGGGTCCACGGCTATACCTTCTGCTGATATGACATGTCCCAAGAAGTTAACCTTGGGTATGTAACACCCCGGTTTTCCAAGTTATTAATATATATGAAAATTACCCATTTAATTTATGAATTTTAGATATGTATCTTAGATGGGTAAAGTGTTGGGTCATTGCCCAATTAAGACCCGACGGATTGTGGAAATGGTTTCAATAGAATTAAATGGGGCTTAATTAAAATGGTAACCCAATGTATCTATAAGTAAGGGACACACACGCATAGGCTAAGATTTTCTCTCACAAAATCAAGGAGTTATATGCGACCAAGGATTGTCCTAAATTGGGCAAAAAACGTGTAGATGGATTGGGATCAAGCAATGATATCTTATTGCTTAATCCAAATAAAGAAGATGTCTAAGATTAAAAAAAGATTACATGTTGGAGTATCTTTAAAAGGAGTCATTTCCTTTATTAAGAGAGAAACTAGGGATTGCTAATTAAAGAAGGTTGTTTGGCCGTGTAGGAGAGAAGCACATCCACAAGGATGCGCTGGAGTGTATCTTTTTAAAAAGAGTCCTTTCCTTGTTAGGAACAATACTAGAGAAATTGCTAAAGGACTCTCTAGAGTGAGAAGTAAGGGCGCACGGCAATTACTATCTCAACACCTTCTAAGTTGGGACCAAGTATAGGTTTTATAAAAGAGAGGAAGAAAGGTAGTGCGCACGGCATACTCATTCAAAGAGAGGCAGCAGTAAGGGCGTACTACACACCCACAACATCAAGATCAATCTCGGCATGATTAAGAGAAGGAGGAGGCAGCCAGAGAGTGAAAGATCAAGTAGAAGGAAGAAAAGAATCGAAAGAATGAGTGGAGCGAAGGAAAATCGGAGGAGTCGTAACCGGTAAGTAGTTTGATAATTTTGTTAAGGGAACCATAGGGTTCGGCCATGGTGTATGGCCGAACCCCATGGAAGAAAATTGGGAGATATAATAAGTTTAATGGAATGATGAACCATAGGGTTCGGCCATGTTGTATGGCCGAACCCCGTGGAAAGACATGGTTTAATGTATGGATTTTTAATGATGAAAACTATGGGAGTTGCTTAATAAATTTATATGGGTTTAAATGGTTTAAGAGAAGCTGATGAACCATAGGGTTCGGCCATGATGAAGGGCCGAACCCCATGGTGGAAAAATTGGTTGTGTTTAATGGATTTTTGAGGGATGAAAACCATGCAATGTTATTAAAGATGTTAAAGGGTTTTAATAGATGTTTTTGGTGAAGATCCTTAGACCATGGCCGAACCCCATAAATAATTATGGAATGTTCATGTATTTAGATCATGGAAAATGATGGGAAAGGTTATTTATGATTTATTTTAAAAGGATAGAAGGTTTGATGGTTTTAGATGCAATTAGATCATGAAAACCATGGAGGGTTATGATGTTTTGATTGCATTTAAAAGAGAAGATTATGAATATGGTTCAGCCATGGTGTATGGCCGAACCCCATGGAAGATGGTTATTAATTTAGAAAGGTTTTAATAAAGGACTTTTGAATCAAAAAGGAAGGAACCTTGATTTATGGACTTAATATAGTAATTGATTTAAATGGAGAAATTGGAATTTAGAAATGAGCAATGGTGTATGGCCGAACCCCATGAACCAATTTTTATGGGTTATATATGGACCTAATATGATTAAAGGAATGATTAGGGTTTTATTTTATGAGGTGATGGAAACCATGGCAAGATTGTAAATAAGAGTGAAAATGATAAACCATGGGTTTGGCCGTGGTGTATGGCCGAACCCCTTGGGAAATGATTTATGGATTATGTTATGGGATTATGGGTTTTTGTTTATGTTGTTGGACCTAGAAATAAGGAGATGAAAGATCATGGGTTCGGCCATGATGTATGGCCGAACCCCATGAGGTAGGTTTGTGGATAAAAAACATGGACTTATGCATGAGTAAATAAATGAATGGACCTATGTTTTGGAACCTAGACATAAGTTGATTGAGGTAATGGCAATATGGTAATATAGGCTAAAAATGAAAGATCATGGGTTCGGCCATGGTGTATGGCCGAACCCCATGAATCTTATTAGTGGGTTATTCATTAGCCTAAGCATATTTTAAATGAATAAAATGGGCAGCCATAGATTAAGCAATGGCATAGATGTAATAAAGGGTGAAAGTGATAGATCATGGGTTTGGCCATGGTGTATGGCCGAACCACATGAGGAATGTTTCTATAAACTTGGACTTTATTATAAATCAAATGGGAGATGGTTTTAATTGATTGATATATTATAAGGTAACGGGACCTCACAAGGTGTGTACGATCGTGAGCGGTTACCGGACAAAAGCGTGAGGACACGTTAATGGTTTTTGGTAGGATTCTCCCTCTCTGAAACCATGGGTTAATGTACATTGTTTATATCTTATTTTTGATGAATTTATGTTGTAAAAGATATGTTTCAAATATGAGTTTTAATGCTATGTTTACAATATAAAATAGCATGTGTTTCATTAGCATCTCATGCATGACTTTGGGTGAAGAATATGTAACCGTCGGGGCCACACTCCGTCGGGACGTCCGAAAAACCTATGTGGGATACCTTGATGTGCTTTTCCATCAGGAAGAAACCGGAGGGACCACACTCCGTCGGGGCGTCCGAAAAACCTATGTGGGAAACCTTGATGTGCTTTTCCATGAAGAAGAAACAGGAGGGGCCACACTCCGTCGGGGCGTCCGAAAGACCTATGTGGGGGTACTTATATGTACTTGTGATGGGGGGACTCATTGCATTTGACATCATGACATGGCATGGTTTATATGGTTTTTGACATTATGATATTCTTATATATGTTTTGTACTAACCATGTGTTAGCCCTAATTGGAATACCTACTGGGTGCGTTGTTCTAACGCCCTACTTCTACCCTAGTTGGTGATACAGGAAATAAGGGGAACGATGAACATGAAACAGGCTAGGCATAGGAGCTTGGATGATTATAGTTTATATTTTGATTAAGTTACTTATGGACTTGTAATTGAGTAACTAGACTTCGGACATGTAATAATTTAGATGATTGCTATGGTTGGATGTTTATCTGGATAATTATGTTATGTTAATTATGATTAAAGACTTGACGTACTTTGCTAACTAAAATGGAATATAACTAGGTTCTATTATAATTCCGCAGTTATGATTTTAATCCGCATGTTTATATTGTTATGTGTGAACTATTTTCATGGACTTAGCCCATTCACACACAGGGTTGGCCAATTAAGGGTCGGACTTAGCTCGCGTCGTGACGTTCCGCTCTCTATCACTCTTTGTTTAAAAAAAAAAAATAGACTCTGATTTTCGGAAAGTTAAGTGAGTGAAAAAGGCGGGGTGTTACTGGGTATTCAGAATTCACACTTGCTGGCTTTGGTATACTTGTTCTTCCTCAAAGTGTCTAGAACTATCCTTAGGTGCTCAGTGTGTTCTTCCTGAGTTTTGGAATAAATCAAAATGTCATCAATAAATACATTGACAAATTGGTCCAAGTAAGGACGGAAAATCCTGTTCATTAGATCCAAGAATACAGCCGGTGCATTGGTGAGTCCAAACGGCATGACAAAACTCATATAGTCCATACGCGTTCTGAAGGCTGTCTTTTCTATGTCCTCTTCCCTAACCCGGATTTGATGATATCCGGACATCAGGTGAATCTTAGAGAAATGACTGGAACCTCTAAGTTGATCAAATAAATCATCGATCCTGGGTAGAGGGTACTTGTTTATGACCGTCAGGTGGTCCAGTTTTCGGTAATCCTCACACATACGGAGTGAACCATCCTTCTTCTTCACAAATAAAATCGGAGCTCCCCAAGCCGATGTACTGTTCCAGATGCAACCCAGTCTGAGCAGTTCATCAATCTGCTTCTTTGGCTCGGACATCCCCTGGTGCCATCCGGTAGTGTGGTAATGACACTGGTGCAGTGCCAGGGTACAACTTGATTTCAAAATTAATCTCCCTATAGGAGGCAAGCAAGGGAGTTCTGTTGGGAATACATCTGCATAGTCCTATACTATTGCCAAAAGTTCAACCACCGGTGCCTTTTTTATTCTGATACTACTCAATACCAGATGACTCAACCCTTCATGCAATCTGCTTTGCTTGCCAGTACGCACCACATGTTGTTTTCCCTCGGGTGACCAAAATGTCAACCTGCGGCGATAGCAATCAATGTTGGCTTCAAAACTAGCCAACCAGTCCATGCCGAAGATTAGATCGTACTCTGTCATATCAAGTACCAAATAGTTGAACTCAAATCTGAGTCCAACGAGTTCAGTATTCACTACTGTGCATATAAGTCCCAATGATGTGTCTCCGACGGGGGATACAATGGTGAGTGATGTGGACAGTTTTTGTACTAAAGTTCCAGTTACAGATATGAATGTAGCAGATATGAAGGAGTGGGATGCTCCAGAATCAAATAAAGCAAAGGCGTAGGAACTATTGACTACCGCCATACCTTGAATCACAGAGTGATCCTCTGCTGCTGGAGGAGCTAAGGTAAACAACCGTCCAGATCCTGTAGGCGTCCGTCCCGCCTGGTTAGATGTTATGCCTCCTCGTGAATTAGCTGGCCTAGCTGGTGGGTGAGATGAACCTCTGGAATAAGAGGGTTTGTTGAGTTGTGGGCATTCCCTCTTAAAATGGCTCGGTTGATCACAATGAAAGCAGTTGTTCACCCCTCTGGGAGCCTGAGTGACTGATGCAGATGGGGACGAAAGCCCCCTGTTGAC
>CM039094.1:53802751-53895653 GCA_022113865.1 Chimonanthus praecox
ATGAGTCCCACCATCGCCCATATCACCAAACACATTGTATCCTCTTGATGGAATCTCCTCATCAAGGTATCCCAACAGTTGCCTTACGGACGCCCCGACAGAGTGTGGCCTCCGGTTACTTCTTGATGGATAATGCACATCAAGGTCTTCCCACGATTACCTTACGGACGCCCAGACGAAGCGCGGCCTCCGGTTACAAATCATCCCTCCCATGCTATGCATGAGATGTAAATGTCCACATGCTATGTAATAGTATAAATCATAGCATAAAACTTCTATATTTGAAACATAACATTTGATACAAAATAACTCCTCAAAAACATGAACTAAAATGATATTACATGTCTCATGGTTTCAAAGAGGCAGGAATCCTACCAATGATCAACTTAATATGTCTTTGCATTTTCGTCCGAAAACCGCTCACCGATCGTACCCGCTTGTGAGGTCCCGTTACCTTATAACATATCAATAAATCAAAACCCATATTCTATCATGTCTAAGTCCATAAACACACCTTTGTGGGGTTCGGCCATACAACATGGCCGAAGCTCACTCACTTGATTTTGGATCCCTTTTTTAGTCCTTGAACTTTTAAATACATGTGGGTCCAAGATCATGAAATCTTTTGATTCATCAATCCAAACATACATAAGTTAATCATCTAACATTCATAAAACCCTAAGTCCACAAAGATCTTCTCCATGGGGTTCGTCCATACACCATGGCCGAACCCATGGTCCTTCATTTCCATGATTCAACACATCTAAGCCACTTATACAAATCCATATCCAATAGCATAATCCATGGGGTTCGGCCATACACCATGGCCGAACCCATGGTCCTTCAATTTTACCATTTGGCCATTTAAGAGTCGGGCTTTGGACGCTCGGACTTAGCTTGCGTCGTGACGCTCCTGCTCTCTCTCACTCGTTTATTCAAAAAAAAAAAAAATAGAGTCTGATTTTCGGCACGTGAAAAAGGACGGGGCGTTACAATTGGTATCAGAGCGAAACGGGAAGGATGAATCTTTGAAAGTAAGATTAAGACGGTAACATGTCTCACTGACAGATAAGAATCCCAACTGACCAACTCTTCGGAGTCCTCTGCACGGGGGCCCGATTAGTTTACATCGTTAGACTCACACCGAAACATTCAATCTGAGAACACTTGACGAAAAATGAATGATAGCAAAAGGAAGGACAATCACTTTAAATTGGATTTATCAAACATAGCAAATTAGGAGATGTTTCCCCGATATCCCGAAATTGAGAAACAAACACTTGATACTTAGGAAGTTTCCTCGAAAACAAAGAAATACAAAGAGTGCTTATTTGGCAATTTCCCCAAACTATAAAGAACACAAAACTTTACAAGGAAGCTAAGTCAAATGATGTCTCAATGACTTAGGAAAATACCTCATAAAGGAAGACATACACAATAGAACCAACAAAAGGAAGAAGAGCATAACAGAGAGGGTCAGGACAGTGCAAACATTCCTGAAGTACCTCCTAAACTACAGAACCTTTTATAAGCGGTAGTCACTTCCGTTCTACAACAACTCTTGAGCGGAAATGGAGACACAACCCCCAATGAAACACAGGACAGAAAATGTCAGGGTGGGGGAAATACTTTTTGCCCTCACAAGAGATTCAAACCCTACTTTGGGAGACCTTCAGCCTCTACTGGTTCCACTGGAAGTTCCTATTTCCATTGTAGTCAGCAGGGCCATTTCAAAAGAGAGTGTCCACAGAACGATAGATCTCTTCACTCCTGTTTCCAGTGTGGTCAGCATGACCATTTCAAAAGAGAGTGTCCACAGAACGATAGATCTCCTCACTCCTGTTTCCAGTGTGGTCAGTAGGACCATTTCAAAAGAGTGTCCACAGAGTGATAGATCTCCTCACTCCTGTTTCTAGTGTGGTCAGCAGGGCCATTTCGAAAGAAAGTGTCAACAGAACAATAGATCTCCTCACTTCAGGGGTTCTTTCCGTCGTCCGGCTCGACCAGCTCAGTCACAAGGATCTGGACGACTGAATACTTCGACTTCGTCTCTAGAGACAGTGGATCATTCGGTGATTCAAGGTATGGCATTAATTTGTAGTTCATATGCTTACGCGTTAATTGATCTACTGCCTTCACATCTGTTACTAGCACGGTAGTATAATAATTGCCGTTGCACTTACTATCGTATTCCCTATTGGTAGACGATGACGACAATTGGTGGATATATCGATCCCACGATAGATACAGTGGCCCCATGGTAAATTTAATGGATCTAGGGATAGATATTATAACGCCCCGCTCTTTTTCACTTGCTTTCCATAAATCAGAGTCTATTTTTTTTTTTTTCAATAACAGAGTGACAGAGAGCGGGACGTCACGACGCGAGCTAAGTCCGAACTTCTAAAGTCTGACCCTTAACTGGCCAACCCTATGTGTGCATGGACTAAGTCCATGAAAACGGTTCACACATAATAATATAAACATGCGGATTAAAATCATAACTGCGGAATTATAATAGAACCTATATCTAGTCCGGTTTAGATAGCAAAGTACTCCGAGTCTTTAATCATAATTAAACTTAACTTAATTATCCAATAAACATCCAACCATAGCAAATTATCTAAATTATTACATGTCCGAAGTTTAGTTACTCAAATTACAAATCCATAAGTAACTTAATCAAAATAAAAACTAAAAGCATCCAAGCTCCTATGCTTGGCCCTTTTCACGTTCATCGTTCCCTTCGTTTCCTGTATCATCCACTGTGGTAGAAGTAGGGCGTTAGAACAACGCGCCCAGTAGGTATTCCATTTAGGGCTAACACATGGTTATTACAAAACATGCATATAACATAATAATAAATCCATGTAAAATCAATGCCATGACATGTGTCGTATGCAATGAGTCCCACCCATCATAAACACATGTAAGAACCCCCCACATAGGTCTTTCGGATGCCCCGACGGAGTGTGGCCCCTCCGGATACCTCTTGATGGGATTCTCATCATCAAGGTACCCCACATTGGTTTTTCGGACGCCCCGACAGAGTGTGGCACCTTCGGTTACATATCCTTTACCCCATGCCATGCATGAGATGCTAATGAAACACATGCTATTTTATATTATAAACATAGCATTAAAACTCACAATTTGAAATATATCTTTTACAACGTAACTTCATCAAATTAAGATAAAAACATTGTACATAAACCCATGATTTCAAAGAGGTGGAATCCTACCAAAGACCACTAACGTGTCATTGAGTTTTCGTCCTGTAACCGCTTACGATTGTACACACCTTGTGATGTCCTGTTATCTTATAATATATCAATCAATTAAAACCATGTCCCACTTGATTTACAATAATGTCCAAGTCCATAAACCCAACTTGTGGTGTTCGGCCATACACCATGGCCGAACCTCACTTACTAGGCTTTTGTCCCTCCTTTGATTTTTTAACCCATCACCCCTAAGTTAATTTATTTAAACACTTAGTCCACCAAAACTATAACACCTCGGATTTTCAATTTATTATTTTTATGAAATTTATCCATTTTTAATTGTGAATTGTAGATTTGATCTTAAATGGATAAAGAATTGGGCCATGATCCAATTAAGACCCAATTGTTTGTGGAATTGGTTTTATAAAAATTTAAATGGGTTGAATTATCTTAGTAATGTATTATGTCCAAGGATTAATTAAAAGATTTGGACATGGCCGAACATTGGATTTGAATATCCAAGGAGATGTTTAAAAATCAAATGAGTATTTCTTTGGTCGTGTATAGAGATACTTCATATCTATATTATGCGCATAAGATAAATTAAAAGGGTATGTATTTGGTGTAAAAATTAAATAAGGAAGGTGCCTAACTAAATAGACATTGCATGGCCGTGTATGACACTTCCAAAGAGGGAAGGTTGGCCATTCCAATTAAGACAAGGGGTACACGGCAATGGGGCATGTTTATCTTAGCAACTTCTAATTTATGATTAAGGGAAAATTATAAAAGGAAGAGAGGGACAAGGCTCACGGTTTTTACATCCCATTCGAATTCTCTCTCTATCTCTCTCAATCTCTCATCCTCTCACAAGGCAAAGAGCAAGAGAAGAAAAAACAGCAACAAGAAGGTGTTCTTGGTTGGAGAAAAATTAAGAAGAAAAGAGAAAGATTAGAGGAGCCCGGAATCGAAAAAGGTTAGTATCTAATTGATGAATTTATTTTGAAATAAAGAACCATGGGGTTCGGCCAAAGTGTTGGGCCGAACCCCATGGAAGAGGATGGGGGGATGGATTTTATGATTTTAATGGAAAACCATGGAAAATTATGGGTTTATGTTCTTAAATTTTAATAATGGAAATCTTGGACGGATGGGTCATTTTTAGATTTAAAAGAGGATTTTAAATGAAGATCATGGAAGGTGTTTGGTTAATTGTTAAAAAGTAATTGAGATCAATGATTGGTGATTTTAAGGAGAGGATCTTGAACCATAGGGTTCGGCCATGGTGTATGGCCGAACCCCATGGAATTATGTAAGTATTATTATTGAATGTTTTAATGAATCTAAACCATTGATGAAGATCATGAACCATAGGGTTCGACCATGGGGTATAGCCGAACCCCATGGGGTTGTTTTTGGAATGAAAATGGATTTGGTTGTTATTATGGAAAGCATCCAAGTATGGAAAGAGTTGTTAAAATTGGAAAATAATCCAATTAAGGAAAGACAGTTTCTATTTTAGGAAACCATCTATTAAAATGGAAGGAGGAGGTGGTTTATGGAAACCTTCCAATTATGGAAAGGTGTTGGTTATTTAAGGAAACAATCTAATTATGGAAGGGTTTACTTAATTTGGAAACCTTCCATTTATGGAAGGAGGTTGATAAATTTAGTAAGTTTAATTTTGGAAACCTTCTAATAATAGAAGGTGGAGTTTAATTAAGGAAAAATTGGATTTAAAAAGGGAATAAATGGATTGGATGCCATGAGTGAGGTTCGGCCATAGTGTATGGCCGAACCCCACTAGGATTTATTTTGGAAACCTTTTTATTTATAGAAGGTTGTTTAATTAAGTAAGTTTCTAAAAATAGAAGGGGAAAGTTCTATTTTTGGAAGGTGAAATCTAAATTTGGAAACTATCCAATTATGGATTGGCTAAGAATGGAAGATAATGGAAAAAGAAAACCTAGACATCATAGGGTTCGGCCATGGTGCTTGGCCGAACCCCATGAATTAATTCTATAGGTTAAGCTTATTTTATGGACCTAAGATGGAACTAAGATGTCATAGGATTCGGCCATGGTGTGTGGCCGAACCCCATGAATCAAGTAAAATGTATTGTATGGATTTAATTTGATGTTTGGATTAATGGGACGACATAAACCTAAGCTAGTGGCAAAATGGTAAATATCACCTAAATGGAAAGATCATGGGTTCAGCCATGGTTTATGGCCAAACCCCATGGGGTTTTGTTTATGGACTTAGAACCTTGTAATCAAGTGGGACTTGGTATTGATTTATTACTATATTATAAGGTAACGGGATCTCGCAAGCGGTGCACGATCGGTGATCGATTCTTGGACGAAAGACGCAATCGCATGTTAGCGATCTTTGGTAGGATTCCACCTCTTTGAAACCATGGGTTTATGTACACTTGTTTTATCTTATATTTGATGAAATTATGTTTCAATTAATATGTTTTAAAGTGAATTTTAAATGCTATGTTTATGTTATAAATAGCATGTGTTGAATGTGTTTCAAAGGTTGATCTTAAATGCTATGTCTATATGAGGAAAGAGCATGTGATTTAAATATGATTTTTAAATGCTATGTTTATGTTATAAAATAACATGTATTTCATTGGCATCTTGTGCATGGCATGGGGTGCAGAATTTGTAACCGGAGGGGTCACACTCCGTCGGGGCGTCCGAAAAACCTATGTGCGGTACCTTGATGTGATTTCCATCAAGAAGATTCCGGAGGGTCCACACTCCGCCGGGGCGTCCCGAAGACCTATGTGGTGGGTACATTTATGTACATGTGATGGGTGAGACTCATTGCATTTGTCATCATTGCATGGCATGGATTTTACATGGTTTTGGATACTATGTTATAATATATGTTTTGTATTAACCATGTGTTAGCCGTAACTGGAATACCTACTGGGCGCATTGTTCTAACGCCCTACTTTTACTGTAACACCCCAATTTTTCAATAAAATGGAAAATTACGAAAATGCCCCTGAATTATTAAATTAATTATTTTGTGATGTCAAAATAAGAAATGTTGGGGCCTATTGCTCAAATTAAGGTCGTATGAGCACATTATATGTATATTAAGTTGATTTGGATGGGTTATGTACATCAATTGGGTTGGAAATGACTAAATGGGTCAAAGGGCCCAATTGGACCCAATGGGTCAAAATGGATGATTTGACCATTGTGTAAGCTTAAATTAAATAGGGTTAAGCCTATTTGATTGGAAATCAAGTAGAGAAGAAATGGGTAGGCATGATCCATATGAGAAAACCACTTACAAATGACCAAAATACCATAATTGGGTCATAGAGTCAAAAACGAGTCAAGGAGCTAAAGGGGGGACCCAACGGGTCGGGTTGACCAGTTTGACCACGGATGACCATGTGGGCCCTCAATTGAACTCAAGTGTGAGTTAATTCAACTTGAGTTGGTTTGATTTGAAATGAGTTGGATTTAAGAAATGAGTTGACTCAAACTTAGTGCATTAAAAGTGATGAGTTGGATGAGTTGGTTTAGAATAAAAATATTCCGAGTTAGGTGAGTCAAGAGGAGATGGAAATAAGTTGTAATCTCACACAACAATTAATCTGAATTAATCTCAGCCGTTGGTATGAAAGGGTGCTTTGGCAAAGCCAAAAGACACCAAGGTTGGGCGGCACCTCTTCATGAAGGGTTGCATTGGTTCATTTCCCATGTGATACAATGTTTGGCACCAAGGGGTGCAACGTTTGGCACCAAGAGGTGTCTTGGTTAACACCCTTTGCCCCATCGTTTTTAACAACATTAATGAGGGAGGATGAATGGGAGTTGGGGGGCTGAAACTATAAAAGAAAACCTAACCATACATGGCCGTTTTTCACACCAAGGAATCCAAGAATTCCCATCTCTCTCTCCCTCTCTCCAATTCGTTTTTCTTGGCTGAAAAGCAGAGGTTTGGCATCAGTTAATCAAGCCTAAACCAGCAAGGAATTAAGGAAAGAAAGAAGAAAAAAAAGGGAGAAATCAAGGAGCAAAGACAAGAAGAAAACTTGGAAAATTTGGTAAGTTTTTTTATGTGTTATTTTGGTTTAATAACATGGAATGAATGGGGGTGTATTGGGCCATGGTTATGGCCGAATTCACCAAGGTTTTAACCTTGATTAAGAGAGGCTTTAAAATGGTAAAGATGACCATTGGGTTCGGCCACCATGGAGGGCCGAACCCATGTAAAAGTTAGGTTGGTTTTCATGTTTTGAAACATGGAAACCATGGAGTTTTTGGTGGACTGTTTTTGAGTTTTATTGAGATTCAAATGCATGTTTTAAAGAGAGTTAAAAACATGGATCTGAATGACATAAGGACTGAAGGTACCATGGGTCTAAATCAATGGTTTAAAATTGATGAATTGGACCATCAGGATCGGCCATCTTGGATGGCCGAATCCCACGAAGTATGATGGTCATTTGGACAAGTTGATGGACTTAGTTGGATGGTCTTGAGAGGTAATAACGCAGCAATGTTATACTGATATTATGTTTTAAAATGACACCTAAAAATCATGTTTGAAAGAACAAAACATAGACATGAGGTTCGGCCACTTGGATGGCCGAACCCCATTAGTATTTGATGATTTTGATGAGTTTAAAACCATATAAAATATGGTGTTTGATGTAATTTGGTGAAGTTTAACTCGTTGTTATTAGTTGGCCAATGTAGGGCTGAACCATGTCAATATTAGGGTTAAGATTATTGATTTAAATCATGGGTAATTGATGGATCAATCGGATCAAGAGAACCATTGGGTTCGGCCATGTGCATGGCCGAACCCCATGGGCTGTTTTTGGAATAAATGGACTAGGTTCGTAGGTTGTGTTTGATATTATTCCCATGATTTTATAAAGGGTTTAAAGTATGGTAATGGAGAACCATTTGATGATGCAAGAGTGGGAATACAAGATTCGGCCAAGTATAGGGCCGAATCCCATAAAATGACAAACTCTAAGTTGATGATGTTCAGCCATGGGCATGGCCGAACCCCACATGATGTGGATGGGTCATAGATGTGATTGAATAAGTTATGACTTGCTGATTGATATATGGATAAGGTACCGGAAGTCGAACGACGCGCGAGTCGTGACCGGGTGACGCGAAAGAAAGATCAGTTACTGAAGTGATTCTTCAGTAGGTTCCTACCTACTTGTAACCACGGTTTTTACCCAGTTTTCTTATGATACTCTTGTTTTAATATATGTGTTTCAAATGATATATTATGCATTAACAAATGGCATACAGGCATTGGCATCTCATGCATGGTCATGGGATGATGAATGAGGTTCTACAGTGTTACAATTATGGGTTACGTCCTCCTTAGACGATGAGAGTTCCGCCAGGAAGAGTAACATGATGATCATAGTCACAATGGTCTCCTTGGGCGAAGAGAGTCCCGCCAGGAGGACTAATACGTGATATGAATCAGTCAATGATGAAGAGATGGAAGTTGTATTGTGATTTATCTTGTCGGTGCATGGCACGACAAGTGATGGCTATGGATGTACATGATGGGGGAGGCTCATTTCATGTGCATACATCATAGCATTGTTTTACCTGTTTTGATGATCATATATTATGATATGTATATGCATGTTTTATATGCTAACATGTGGTAGCCCTGATTCGGGAACCTACTGGGCGCGTTGATCTAACGCCCTAATTCTATCCTCAGAGGAGATTGCAGGTACAAGCAAAGGGAAAGGAAAGGTCGTTGACCGGGAGGGGAGCCAAGCCTAAGTGCTTGAATGAAGGACTGAACTACTTTATATTACTGTCTTTTGAATACTTTTGTGGGACATGTAATAACTCACTACTTGCTATGGTTTGAGTAGGTTGATAACATTTGGATGTTTGATCTATGATAAATAATGTTTAGGACTGTTACTTGCTATTCGTCTTTCTATTCCGCAATTAATCTAGATTATTCCGCATATTGATGTTAGTTCCATATGTGATTCATTATCATGGTCTAATCATGTACACATGGGTGGCCAGTTAAGGTTCAGACTTGGGTAGTCTGAACTTAACTCGCGTCGTGACGCCGCCGCTCTTTTTTCGATGTTTTATTATTACTTTAAAAAAAAAAATAGACTGTGAAATTCTCGGAGAGGGCGGGGCGTTACAGTTGGTATCAGAGCGAAACGGGAAGTTGAATCATCGAAGTAAGATTAAGACGGTTTCATGTCTCACTGACGGATAAGAATCCCAACTGACCGACTCTTCGGAGTCCGCTGCCTGGGGGCCGGATTAATTTACTTCGAGTGACTCACACTGAACAATCAATCTGAGAACGACAATGAAAGATAGCAAAGTAAAGTACAGCCATCATAATTGGACAAATCAAACATAGCAAGGTAGGATGAACTCCCCTGGAATCCCCACACTGAGAAACAAACAATAGGAAATTAGAGATTTCCCTGAAACAAAAGAACACAAAGAGTGATGATTTGGTAATCTTCCCAAACAAAGTACATGATATAATACATGATCAGATTCCCTGAAAACAAGAATGGTTTATTTAGAATTGTTGTTGAATATTCTTGTGTTTTATTGATATGATACAGATATGTCGAGTAATGTGGAGTACTCAGAGTGTTACAGTGGAACTCCTAGCAATCCCATAGACTTGGTGTCTGCTTCTAACAACACCAACATGGAGGCTAATGTGAACCTTCAGGAAGAGGAATGGAATCTAGCACCATTGGAAGAGTTGAACTTAGCACAAATGGAGGAGGTGAATCTAGCACCGTTACCTGAGTATCAGATGGAGGATATTCCTTGGTTAGTGGAACCTCTTGAGGAGGAAGAGGATGATCTGGGATTTTTCTTTTATGAGGATCCTATGGAAGACTTTCCTATAATATTGGAATCGGCGGGGGAGGTAGATCCCTACGATACTTGTGAGTTGTGTAATCAGGACGATCACAACAGGTTGTATTGTCCTCATCCATTAGGAATTGTCTGTCCAGTCTGTGGACTGCACGGGCATGGAGAGGCGAGGACTAATTGTCCTAGCATAGGAGGACCCGGTTTAATACCCTGCACAATGTGTGAAGTATTGGGGCACACAGCGATGATGTGTCCTGATAACCGTTTCAAGTTCGCTGGTGATGCGGAGTCTTCTACGGAAGACTAGGATAGGAATTAATATAAAGGGTATTAAAAAGAGGGTTATTTTTGTAAGGGGGTATATTTTTTTTGTTATACATAGGGTTTGTTTCACCCTACCCACCTTTGTACAAAAATGAAGTTTGAATTTATATAAATATGTGATTTCATGTTTTTATGAGGATTCATGGCATATGATGCACATTGTTAATGGAAACTAAGTATATGATGTTTCCCATGAATTAGGACTAAATGGCGCCACAGAGAAAAGTGGTACAAGATCCGAAGGGTAAGGAAAAAGTTTTACAAATCGGATTAGTTGAGGGGGCATCGAAGAGAAGGACCCGTCAGGACGATAAGAAGAAAGATGAGGTGCTCATAGTCACACCACAAGGGAAGGTGGTACCCCAACGCCGGAAGGTGGTACAGGAGAAGGTGCCATCGGTACATGATGATGAGCTTTCCGTTCATGACGAAGAGAGATCAGTTCATGAACGTTCGCTCGATGAGGAAGAGTCACAACATTCCCGGCAGGAAGAAGAAGGGAGTGACCCTACATATCAACAGGACGACGAGGAGGAATATGACTCGTCTTATCGACGAGAGGAGGAGGAGAACAGTAACATGACTACACCCTTTGTGCCTCCTGAACTGCACAGCTTGGTGCAAGCTGTGGTTACGTCTGTCCTCCAACAACATTTGAACGGAGGGGGAAGTACGAGCGAAAATAATGACCGTAACATGGTCAGAGATTTTCAGCAACAGCGGCCACCTTACTTTAAGGGCAGAGAAGGGCCAGTCGGAGTCGAGAACTGGTTGGAGAAGATTTCCCACATATTGACTCTTCTGAACATCAGGAGTCATGCTCATAAAATATTATTGGCCACATCACAGCTGGTAGATGACGCTGCCAAATGGTGGAAGGTGGTGGAGAAACAGCAGGCACTTGTGCCAAGAAGAGAAAGAGTTGCTATGACCTGGGAGCAATTCTCCGCGACATTTCTAGAGCGCTACTTTCCAGAGGAAGAAAGAGAACGTCAAATTCAGGCCTTTATGACGTTAGTACAAGGTTCAATGACGGTGGCTGAGTATCACCAAGAATTCCTCAGCCTGTCAATCTATGCATACTATATTGTGGACACGGAATATCGAAAGGCTCGCAAGTTCGAACGTGGGTTACGGCCACACATTAGGGCCAAGGTAACCGTGTTCAAAGCAGCCACACTGGCAGAAGTGGTCAGCAGGGCAACCATTGTGGAACAGGAGATGGCGGAATTTGCCAGAGTGGACAACCGTCGAGCTCCGAGTGGGAGGGGTACGTACCAACCCAACAAGAGGTTCAGAACGAACTTTAGTAGACCTTTGCCGTCTGTTGGATCAAGTGGTGGTTTTCGCCCCAACCAGCCCACTCAATCTGTAGCAGTCACACAAGCTTCTCGAGGAATGAACACCTGTTTTCACTGTGATCAACCGGGTCACTACAAGAAAGACTGCCCAAAGCTCAACAGCCTGTCATACTCCAGAGGATCATTTCGTCCGCCAGCTAGACCGGGAAACTCCAGAGGAGGCAGAATGCAAAGTCGGGGAGGTCGAAGGTCTGACCCTGCTGGTTCTGGACGATTATTTACTCTAACTTCTCAGGAAGAAGATGACCATGCTGTGATACAAGGTATGGCGGTAGTAAATAGTTCTTATACATATGCACTATTTGATTCGGGAGCATCACACTCCTTCATAGCTGCATCATTTATTACTGCTACGGGTACATTAGTTCAAAGATTAGCCACAACACTCACTATTGTATCCCCTGTCGGAGATTCGGCATTGGGACTTATATGTACGGCGGTAAACACTGAATTAGCTGGACTCAGATTTGAGTTCAATTATCTAGTGCTGGACATGTCAGAATATGATATTATATTCGGTATAGATTGGTTGGTTAAGTTTCATGCCAACATCGACTGTTATCGTCGAAGAGTGACATTTAAGTCACCCGAGGGCAAGCAATATGTAGTCCATTCAGATAAACAAAGTAGATTGCAGGAAGGGTTAAATCACGTGGTATTGAATAATATCACCATAAACAAAGCTCCAGTTACTGAACTTCCGGCAATTGTACAAGAATTTGCTGATGTATTTCCAAAGGAACTCCCTGGTTTACCGCCTAGGAGGGAGATTAACTTCGAAATCAAGTTATACCCTAGCACAACACCAGTGTCGTTACCACACTATCGGATGGCACCAGCAGAGATGTCGGAGTTAAAGAAGCAGATTGATGAACTGCTTAGGCTGGGTTGTATCCGGAACAGTACGTCATCATGGGGAGCACCAGTGCTGTTCGTGAAGAAGAAGGATGGTTCACTACGGATGTGCGTGGACTACCGGAAGTTGAATCAGCTAACAGTCCGGAACAAGTACCCTCTACCCAGGATCGACGATTTATTTGATCAATTGAGGGGTGCTAGTCATTTTTCAAAGATCGACTTGATGTCTGGTTATCATCAAATCCGAGTTAGAGAGGAAGATATAGAAAAGACAGCTTTTCGGACGCGATATGGACTGTTTGAGTTCGTAGTCATGCCATTTGGACTCACAAATGCGCCGGCTGTGTTCATGGATTTAATGAACAGAATCTTCAGTCCCTATCTGGACCAGTTTGTAATCGTATTCATTGATGATATCCTGATCTATTCTAAGAGTCAGGAGGAACATGCAGAGCATCTACGGATAATTTTGAATACATTGAGGCAGAATAAACTGTATGCCAAGGCCAGTAAGTGTGAATTCTGGCTATCTCAAGTGAATTTCTTAGGACATGTTATATCCGAGGAAGGAATAGCCGTGGATCCGGCTAAGGTGACAGCAGTGAAAGACTGGAAAGCGCCAAAGAATGTAACCGAGATCCGCAGTTTCTTAGGATTGGCGGGTTATTATCGGAAATTTATTATGGATTTTTCCAAAATAGCGTCTCCATTGACTCGACTCACTCAGAAAGGAGTCAAGTATGAGTGGTCAGATCTGTGCAACCAAAGGTTTGAAGAGCTAAAAGACAGACTTACAACCGCTCCTATTTTGATTTTGCCGGAAAAAGGCAAGGGTTATGAAGTAGAATGCGATGCTTCGGGAGAAGGACTGGGGTGTGTCCTCAGTCAAGATCATCGTGTGGTGGCTTATGGTTCAAGACAACTAAAAATACATGAACGCCTCTATCCTACGCATGATCTTGAACTAGCCGCAGTGGTCTTCGCTCTCAAAAGTTGGAGACATTACCTTTATGGTGAGAAGTTTGAAGTGTATTCTGATCATAAGAGTTTGAAATATTTATTTGATCAGAAGGAGCTCAATCTAAGGCAGCGTAGATGGATGGAGTATTTGGCGAATTATGAGTTCGAGCTTCGATACCATCCAGGCAAGGCGAACAAGGTGGCTGATGCTCTTAGCCGCATATCACATGCATCCGTGGCATGTCTGATCAGAACCGAGTGGGAGATGTTGAATACCATTCGAGAGTTCAATCTATACATTACAAACCGTGGAGTTTTGCACAATTTAATCATACGGTCCAATATAGTCACCAGGATTGAACAAGAACAAAGAGCAGATCCGGAAGTGAAGGACATATGGGACAAGATGTCCACTGGTGTGGACATACCGGAATGGGAATTAAGACCTGGGCAAGGTCTTTTATTTCGGGGAAGAACATATGTGCCAAAGAGTTGTCGGAAAGAGCTACTGATTGAGGCACATCAATCCAAGCTCTCTATTCATCCGGGTAGCACCAAAATGTATCACGATCTGAAAAGGCATTATTGGTGGCATGGACTAAAAAGGGATGTGGCAGAGTTCGTGGCACATTGTTTAACTTGTCAGCAAGTTAAGACTGAACACCAAAAGCCACCAGGGTTACTCAAACCCTTAGCAGTGCCAGAATGGAAATGGGAACACATTTCCATGGACTTTGTATCGGGGTTGCCGAGGTCTTCAAAGGGCAATGACGCCATATGGGTCGTAGTCGACCGATTGACCAAGTCCGCACATTTCATTCCTATCAAGATGACAGATTCATCTGAAACGTTGGGTCGGCGTTATATTAAAGAGATCATTCGACTACATGGCATTCCTCGAACGATAGTATCGGACAGAGATGGTCGTTTTACCGGCAGAGTATGGCAAAGCATGCAGTCAGCCATGGGGACAGATCTACTGACGAGCACCGCATTCCATCCACAGACTGATGGACAATCTGAAAGGACAATCCAGACCTTGGAAGACATGCTGAGAGCATGTATGTTAGATTTCAAGGGTGGATGGGAGGACCACTTACCACTGGTGGAGTTCTCGTATAATAACAGCTATCAGGCAAGCCTTCAAATGGCTCCATACGAGGCTTTATATGGTAGACCGTGTAGGTCACCGGTATGTTGGACAGAGGCAGGTGAGCCTGCATTGATCGGACCGGAACTAGTCGCAGAAACTACTGCACAAATTAAGTTGATACGTCAACACTTACTGACTGCACAGAGTCGGCAGAAAAGTTATGCTGATAAAAGGAGACGATTTCTGGAATTTGAAGTGGGAGACTTGGCATTTCTAAAGGTCTCGCCACGGAAGGGACATATGAGGTTTGGCAAGAAAGGAAAACTGTCACCAAGATTTGTGGGACCGTTTTGGATCATAAGAAGGATGGGGGATGTTGCTTATCAGTTAGCACTCCCATCACAATTAGCATCTTTACACGATGTGTTTCACGTGTCGATGCTAAGGAAATACAATCCGGATCCGTCCCATGTTATAAATGTTCAAGATATTGAAGTACAAAGTGACGTGACGTACGTCGAAAAGCCGGTCAGGATAGTGGAGACCGAACAAAGGGTGTTGCGAAACAGAGCGATTCAGTTCGTGAAAGTGGTATGGGATCGTCATGGTGATGAAGAGGCCACATGGGAACTTGAGTCGGAGATGAGAACAGCTCACCCCGAACTATTTATGTAATTACTTGAGAACCCTACTTCGATCGATTTTCGGGACGAAAATTTCAAAAGAGGGTTATATTGTAACACCCCAATTTTTCAATAAAATGGAAAATTACGAAAATGCCCCTGAATTATTAAATTAATTATTTTGTGATGTCAAAATAAGAAATGTTGGGGCCTATTGCTCAAATTAAGGTCGTATGAGCACATTATATGTATATTAAGTTGATTTGGATGGGTTATGTACATCAATTGGGTTGGAAGTGACTAAATGGGTCAAAGGGCCCAATTGGACCCAATGGGTCAAAATGGATGATTTGACCATTGTGTAAGCTTAAATTAAATAGGGTTAAGCCTATTTGATTGGAAATCAAGTAGAGAAGAAATGGGTAGGCATGATTCATATGAGAAAACCACTTACAAATGACCAAAATACCATAATTGGGTCATAGAGTCAAAAACGGGTCAAGGAGCTAAAGGGGGGACCCAACGGGTCGGGTTGACCAGTTTGACCACGGATGACCATGTGGGCCCTCAATTGAACTCAAGTGTGAGTTAATTCAACTTGAGTTGGGTTGATTTGAAATGAGTTGGATTTAAGAAATGAGTTGACTCAAACTTAGTGCATTAAAAGTGATGAGTTGGATGAGTTGGTTTAGAATAAAAATACTCCGAGTTAGGTGAGTCAAGAGGAGATGGAAATAAGTTGTAATCTCACACAACAATTAATCTGAATTAATCTCAGCCGTTGGTATGAAAGGGTGCTTTGGCAAAGCCAAAAGACACCAAGGTTGGGCGGCACCTCTTCATGAAGGGTTGCATTGGTTCATTTCCCATGTGATACAATGTTTGGCACCAAGGGGTGCAACGTTTGGCACCAAGAGGTGTCTTGGTTAACACCCTTTGCCCCATCGTTTTTAACAACATTAATGAGGGAGGATGAATGGGAGTTGGGGGGCTGAAACTATAAAAGAAAACCTAACCATACATGGCCGTTTTTCACACCAAGGAATCCAAGAATTCCCATCTCTCTCTCCCTCTCTCCAATTCGTTTTTCTTGGCTAAACAGCAGAGGTTTGGCATCAGTTAATCAAGCCTAAACCAGCAAGGAATTAAGGAAAGAAAGAAGAAAAAAAAAGGGAGAAATCAAGGAGCAAAGACAAGAAGAAAACTTGGAAAATTTGGTAAGTTTTTTTATGTGTTATTTTGGTTTAATAACATGGAATGAATGGGGGTGTATTGGGCCATGGTTATGGCCGAATTCACCAAGGTTTTAACCTTGATTAAGAGAGGCTTTAAAATGGTAAAGATGACCATTGGGTTCGGCCACCATG
Source organism: Chimonanthus praecox (assembly GCA_022113865.1). Lineage (NCBI taxonomy): Eukaryota > Viridiplantae > Streptophyta > Magnoliopsida > Laurales > Calycanthaceae > Chimonanthus > Chimonanthus praecox. Next base: position 53,819,458 of record CM039094.1, read on the forward strand.
GAGGGCCGAACCCCATGTAAAAGTTAGGTTGGTTTTCATGTTTTGAAACATGGAAACCATGGAGTTTTTGGTGGACTGTTTTTGAGTTTTATTGAGATTCAAATGCATGTTTTAAAGAGAGTTAAAAACATGGATCTGAATGACATAAGCACTGAAGGTACCATGGGTCTAAATCAATGGTTTAAAATTGATGAATTGGACCATCAGGATCGGCCATCTTGGATGGCCGAATCCCACGAAGTATGATGGTCATTTGGACAAGTTGATGGACTTAGTTGGATGGTCTTGAGAGGTAATAAGGCAGCAATGTTATACTGATATTATGTTTTAAAATGACACCTAAAAATCATGTTTGAAAGAACAAAACATAGACATGAGGTTCGGCCACCTTGGATGGCCGAACCCCATGTTAGTATTTGATGATTTGATGAGTTTAAAACCATATAAAATATGGTGTTTGATGTAATTTGGTGAAGTTTAACTTGTTGTTATTGGTTGGCCAATATAGGGCTGAACCATGTCAATATTAGGGTTAAGATTACTGATTTAAATCATGGGTAATTGATGGATCAATCGGATCAAGAGAACCATTGGGTTCGGCCATGTGCATGGCCGAACCCCATGGGCTGTTTTTGGAATAAATGGACTAGGTTCGTAGGTTGTGTTTGATATTATTCCCATGATTTTATAAAGGGTTTAAAGTATGGTAATGGAGAACCATTTGATGATGGAAGAGTGGGAATACAAGATTCGGCCAAGTATAGGGCCGAGTCCCATAAAATGACAAACTCTAAGTTGATGATGTTCAGCCATGGGCATGGCCGAACCCCACATGATGTAGATGGGTCATAGATGTGATTGAATAAGTTATGACTTGCTGATTGATATATGGATAAGGTACCGGAAGTCGAACGACGCGCGAGTCGTGACCGGGTGACGCGAAAGAAAGATCAGTTACTGAAGTGATTCTTCAGTAGGTTTCCTACCTACTTGTAACCACGGTTTTTACCCAGTTTTCTTATGATACTCTTGTTTTAATATATGTGTTTCAAATGATATATTATGCATTAACAAATGGCATACAGGCATTGGCATCTCATGCATGGTCATGGGATGATGAATGAGGTTCTACAGTGTTACAATTATGGGTTACGTCCTCCTTAGGCGATGAGAGTTCCGCCAGGAAGAGTAACATGATGATCATAGTCACAATGGTCTCCTTGGACGAAGAGAGTCCCGCCAGGAGGACTAATACGTGATATGAATCAGTCAGTGATGAAGAGATGGAAGTTGTATTGTGATTTATCTTGTCGGTGCATGGCACGACAAGTGATGGCTATGGATGTACATGATGGGGAGGCTCATTGCATGTGCATACATCATAGCATTGTTTTACCTGTTTTGATGATCATATATTATGATATGTATATGCATGTTTTATATGCTAACATGTGGTAGCCCTGATTCGGGAACCTACTGGGCGCGTTGATCTAACGCCCTAATTCTATCCTCAGAGGAGATTGCAGGTACAAGCAAAGGGAAAGGAAAGGTCGTTGACCGGGAGGGGAGCCAAGCCTAAGTGCTTGAATGAAGGACTGAACTACTTTATATTACTGTCTTTTGAATACTTTTGTGGGACATGTAATAACTCACTACTTGCTATGGTTTGAGTAGGTTGATAACATTTGGATGTTTGATCTATGATAAATAATGTTTAGGACTGTTACTTGCTATCTCGTCTTTCTATTCCGCAATTAATCTAGATTATTCCGCATGTTGATGTTAGTTCCATATGTGATTCATTATCATGGTCTAATCCATGTACACATGGGTGGCCAGTTAAGGTTCAGACTTGGGTAGTCTGAACTTAACTCGCGTCGTGACGCCGCCCGCTCTTTTTTCGATGTTTTATTATTACTTTAAAAAAAAAATAGACTCTGAAATTCTCGGAGAGGGCGGGGCGTTACATTTACCCTAGTTGATGACACAGGTAATCAGGGGAACGAGGAACACAAGACGGGCCAGGCATAGGAGTTTGGAAGACTTATTTTATATGTTTTGAATAAAATTACTCATGAACTTGTATTTGAGTATCTAGATTTCGGAATGTAATAACTTATATGGTCGGATGATTTATTGGATAATAATGATGTTTTAATTATGGATAAGGACTTGGCATACTTTGCTATCGGAATGGAATAGAACTTGATTCTATTATGATTCCGCATTTTGATGTTATGATTCCGCAGATTATGATTTTTATTCCGCATCTTGATATTGCTATGTGTGAACCATTTTATTGGACTGAGTCCATACACACATAGGGCTGGCTAGTTAAGGGTCGGACTTTGGAAGTTCAGACTTAGCTCGAGTCGTGACGTCCCGCGCTCTATCACTCTACTCTGTTATAAAAATATATATACATACTCTGAATTTACGGGAAGAAGAGAGTGAAAAAGGGCGGGGCGTTACAAAAACACACCTTAGTGGGGTTCGGCCATACAACATGGCCGAACCTCACCTTCTTGGTAACCACCTAAGTCCATAAAAACACTCCTCATGGGGTTCATCCATACACCATGGCCGAACCTATGGTCTATTAATTTTACTTATTTACAACATTGCCATTATACATATCCATAACCAATCCATAATATTGCTCCATAAACGACCCATTAACCGAGACCTCATATGACCCATTAAGTTGGTTCATGGGGTTCGGCCATACATCATGGCTGAACCCATGATATCATTGTTCCATCCTCCTTCTTAATTTATTTACCATAATAAATCCATAATCGACCCATAAAATTGTTTCATGGGGTTCGGCCATTCACCTTGGCCGAACCCAAGGTCCATGGTTCTCCATCTTTTGCATCATTTTGATCCCTTTAAGGTCCTTAATTTCTTTCCATGGGGTTCGGCCATGCACCATGGCCGAACCCTATGGTTCCTTATTTTTCTTAAAAATATCATACCACCAAGATTAAGTCCTTTGGTGGTTCTCATACATATATCCATTTAAATCCTTTTAAACCTTTTAAAATCATAAGCATTCATCTATGATTTTCCATTCTTTAAATCCATTATAATTCACTAATATCCTTTCCATGGGGTTCGGCCATACCACACAGCCGAACCCTATGTTTCCTTACTTCCTCTTGAACATCATTTATTCCCATATAAATTCCTTAACAACTTTCCATGGGGTTCGGCCATACAACATGGCCGAACCCTATGGTTCATCCTTGGGTCTTTTATCCATAATAAAATTAGGGTTCGGCCATGCAATGGCTGAACCATGTCCTTGACCCTCTTTTCTTATTTATGAAATTTATCGAGTACTTACCGATTCCGCGACTCCTCCGGTTTTCCTTCGCTCCGACTTGTTCTTCAGATCTTTTTCCTTCCTTAGCCTCTTTTGTATGTATTCCTCTTTATACTTGATCTTTCACACAGCTGGCTGCCCTCTCTTCTCTGTAAACTACTGAGAAGACCTTCTTGCCAGAGCACCCAACGTCAAGACCTCCCTTGCTTTGTGTATACCGTGCGCCCCTTCTCCTTATGCTGCCTTTCTTTTATAAAACCCCCACCCGATCCTATATGGCTGAAATAGCACATAACGATTTCAGCCGCGTGGGAAGATTGCAACTGCTATTCCGGTTTAGTCCAAAAATCGTAACCTCATGTGTTTAATCTTCGGCACCTTCTTTATTTAGCAATACCCTAGTTTCACTCTTAACTAAGGAAAGGACCCCTTTTTAAAGGATCTTAAGCGCATCCTCATGGATATGCAAATCTCACACACGGCCAAAGCAATCTACATTTAACTTTAGACATCTTCTTTATTTAGCAATCGGATGTCATTGCCTAATCCCATCTCATCCATGCGTGTTGCCCATTTAGGAAAAACCTTGTTCGGCTATAACTCCTAAAATCTAGTCAATTTACGTTTCCATGTCATCCTAAAATCTCACATCCGTATGCACAACATCCCATTCCTAAAATCTTTCCATGTTCCCTTTATGCGCATGCCACTTAATCCATATCCCTTATTTATAGATATATTGCATTACCATTTTAATTCAGCCCCATTTAATTTAAATTGGACCTTATACCATAACCGTTGGGTCCTAATTGGGCCATTGACCCAACACCTTACCCATCTAAGGTTCATATCTGTTAATTCACAATTAAAATGGTAAATTCCGTAAATATTGATAACATGGAAATCCGAAGTGTTACAATACAACCCTCTTTTTAAAATTTTCGTCCCGAAAATCGAGTGAAGTAGGGTTTCAAACATTTACATAAATAGCTCAGGATGAGCTTTCTCATTTCCGACTAAAGTTCCCAAGTGGCTTCCTCTATGCCATGTTGATCCCATACCACCTTGACAAACTGGATCGCTCGGTTCCGTAATACCCTTTGTTCTGTATCCACCACTCGGACAGGTTTTTCGACGTATGTCACGTCGCTTTAGACCTCTATGTCTTGTGTGTTCAGCACATGAGAGGGATCCGGATTGTACTTCCTCAACATCGATATATGGAACAATCGTGCAAAGATGCCAACTGTGAAAGGAATGCCAATTGATAAGCCACGTCCCCCATCCTTCTTATGATTGAAAACGGTCCCACATATCTTGGCGACAATTTCCCCTTCTTTCCAAATCTCATGTGTCCCTTTCGTGGCGAGACTTTCAAGAACACCATGTCCCCCACTTCAAATTCAAGGAACCTCCTCCTCTTGTCAGCATAGCTCTTCTAACGACTCTACGCAGCCAATAGATGCTACCGTATCAACTATATCTGCGCTGTAGTCTCTGCAACCAACTCAGGTCCAATCAGTGCAGGCTCACCAGTCTTTGTCCAGCACACATGTGATCTACATGGTCTACCATATAATGCCTCAAATGGAGCCATCTGGAGGCTTGCCTATTAACTGTTGTTGTATGAGAATTCTGTAATACTCCAGATTTTCAGTTTATCAATATTTACAGAAATTGCCAATGAAAGTGTGAATTAATGGTTATGAACCTTAGGTGGGTAAGGTGTTGGACAATGGCCCAATTAAGACCCAATGGTTATGTTATAAGGATCAATTTAAATAATTGGGTATTGTGCATTTAATTGGGTCAAGGTGGTCATTAGGGTCAAAAGGCCCAATTGGGACCCAATTGGTCATGGTTGACTTGGTTGACCACCAAGTGAGTTCAAGCTTAATTAGCTTGGGACTGATGTGAGGTGGAAATGGAATCAAATATTTGAGTTGATTCAAATGAATTAAGGGAATTAAATTAAAAAGGTGAGTTGAGTTAAATATACGAGTTGAGTTGAATATATGAGGTAAATTAAATGAGTTGATGGAAAGTTGGAGAGGTGCACTTCACCAAGATCAGCTCAAGGTGGTCCACACGTTGGACATGGAGTTTCATCTCATGGATGAAACCCCCCAACTTGGAAAATAAATGGGAGGTGGCGGTTGTGGGAGTTACAAAATGGGTTCACACATTGAGGGAGGATACACCTAGGCTACACGTTGGCATGGGAGTTTCATCTCAAAGATGAAACCCCCCACATGGAGAAGTAATGGAGAGGTGAGGAGTGATGGTTCATTTCAAATTCAAAATTCAAAGGACACACATTGGAAAGGGGGGAAAGTTTCATCTTAAGATGAACCCCCACTTGAAGCTTTAATGATAGGAGGAAGCTTGGGCTAGAAGGTTGCACCAAGGCAGCCCAAGAGCCAAAACCGTTGGGAGGGTTTTATCTCAAGGATGAAACCCCCAAATGGAATAAGTGAAGGAGATGAATGGGGAGGGGAGTTACAAAGGGGTTCCATCAAGGGACACCACCTTTGGTCAACCCTCATACTTGTTTTCCATTCATTCTCTCCCTCACTCTCTCTCCCTTGGCCGTCCCACCTCTCTAGACAAGAACTTTGGCTGGTTGCTTCTCCTCAAACCACTTCTTGGCTGATCACTCCTCAAAGAAAAAGTGGACTTAGAACAAAGGAGTATGCATCTCAAGGTTTTATCATTCACACCCAAGCCTGAAATACTCTCTCTCTTAAATCTATACCTTGGCCGAACCACTCCAAAAACTGCATCAAGATCAGTCTCAGCTAAAGGACAAGAAGGAAGGAAGTAAAGGCTAAGGAAACAAAGAAAAGGAACAAGCCGGAGCAAAAGAAAACCGAGGAGTCGCGGAAGCGGTGAGTAATTTACTAGTTTTTGTTTATAAGAACCATAGGATTCGACCAAGGTTTATGGCCGAACCCCATGGATGAAAATTGGTTGTTGAATCAGTCTTTTCAATGGAAAGAATGGATCATGCATGGCCGAACCCCAAGAAAAGACTTGGTTATTTTTATGGGCTTTTGAGGATGAAAAACCATGGAATGTTTGATGTTTTAAAAAGGTTTATATGATTGGATGGTTGGACCAAAAGAAGAGGTGAGGTTCGGCCATGGTGTATGACCGAACCCCACCAAATAACATTTATGGATTTAGGGTTTTCTTAGAGATTAAATTATGTGGACTGTTTTAATAAGTTTGAAGGATTTCAAAACATGTAACTAGTGGATGCATGTTAAAGATTTGTAAAAGGACTTTTTAAGGGAGGAATATTAATCATGTTACATGATATTAAAATGTTATGTGGTGAAAGAACCATGAACCATGGGTTCGGCCATAGTGTATGGCCGAACACCATGGAAGGTTGCGAAGGACTTTGAAGGGGTTAAAATGGAGTAATGTTTAGTGGACTTAGATTATTAGTTATATTAAACAATTGGTACATAAGTAATGAGATTAAGGAATCAAGAGGTCATGATCTTATATCTAAGTTAAAAGAACAAAGGACATGAAAGAGGGATCAAACCCAAGATGGTGAGGTTCGGACATGTTGTATGGCCGAACCCCACTAAGGAGTATTTGGTGGGTTATTGATTAACCTAGGCATGTTTTTGAATGGATTGGCATTTGGACTTAATTAAAAAGGACCAAAATTATGATGGTGAGGTTCGGCCATGTTGTATGGCCGAACCCCACTAAAGTGGATTTGGTGGATTAAGGGTTTAAAAATTAGTTAAGTGGTGTTTAAGTGATAAATAAAAAGAAGGGTGAAAATTAAGGTAAGTGAGGTTCGGCCATGGTTTATGGCCGAACCCCACAAGTGTTTTTTTTTGGACTTAGGTTATTATGTGGGTAAGATGATTAATGTATAAATGGATAGATCAATGGAATTGTATGATTAGGTTTAAGAACCCAAAGGAGGGACTAAAACAAAATAAGTGAGGTTGGCCATGGTGTATGGCTGAACCCCACAAAGTTATATTTGGTGGACTTGGACCTAATGTTAAAACCAAAAAGGACCCAATTTAAGTGGGTGAGGTTTGGCCATGGTGTATGGCCGAACCCCACAAAGTGTGTATATGGTTTTGGACATTATGGGACTTTAGCTTGACTTGTTATTATGTAACAAGGTGACGGGACTTCACAAACAGTATACGGTCGTGAACGGTTTTCAGATAAGAACGCGAGGTCAAACTAGTTGTCATTGGTAGGATTCTACCTTATTGAAACATGGATATGTATATGGTTTTATCTTATTTGATGGTTTATGTTGCAATTATTTTATGTTTCAAAAGTGAAGTTTTTTAATGCTATAGTATTTACATTACATAGCATATAGACATGTACATCTCATGCATGGCATGGGAGGGGAATTTGTAACCGGAGGCCACGCTCCGTCGGGGCGTCCGTAAGGCAATCGTGGGAAGACCTTGTTGTGTATAATGCCATCAAGTAGAATACAGAGGCCACACTCCATCGGGGAGTCCGAAAGACCACTGTGGGGATACCTTGATGAGGAGAATTCCATCAAGAGGTTACATGGAATGTGATGGGTGGGACTCATTGTATAAGACATATGGCATGACATGATTTTACATGCTTTTGATGATATGATATTTTATATGATATTTGATACTAACCCATGTGATAGCCCTACTTAGAATTCCTATTGGGCGCGTTGTTCTAACGCCCTACTTCTACCCTAGTGAATGACACAGGAAAGGAAGGGATAGAAGATCGTGAAAGAAGCCAAGCATAAGAGCTTGGATATATGAATGGATTCTATTTATTATATTTTGTTTAAGTTGCCATGGACATGTAATTTGAGTAGTTAGATGTTGGCATGTAATAACTTAGTTAATATTGCTATGGCTTGGAATGGTTTGATTGAATGATTAAGTTAAGGTAATTTTGGATAAATGACAAAGTACTTTGCTATCTAAAACGGAGTAGTCTTAGGTTCTATTATAATCCGCAGTTAGTTTAGGTTATATTCCGCAAAGATTATATTTTACTATGTGTGAACTGTTCTCATGGACTTAGTCCATACACACATAGGTTTGGCTAGTTAAGGGCCAGACTTTAAAAGTCCGGACTTAGCTCGCGTCGTGACATCCCGCTCTTATCACTTGTTTATTTATTTATTTTTAAAAAAAATAGACTCTGATTACGTGTGAAAAAGGCGGGGTGTTACAAATTCTACCAACGGCAAGTGATCCTCCCATCCACCCTTGAAATCTAGCATGCATGGTCTCAGCGTATCCTCCAATGTCTGTATTGTCCTCTCAGACTGCCCATCAGTCTGTGGATGGAATGCTGTACTAGTTAGTAGATCTGATCCCATGGCCGACTGCATGCTCTGCCACTGCCGGTGAATCGACCATCTCTGTCGGACACAATAGTCTGAGGAATACCATGCAATCTGATGATATCCTTGATATATCGCCGACCCAAAGTCTCAGATGAGTCTGTCATCTTAATGGGAAGAAAATGTACAAACTTGGTCAATCGGTCTACCACGACCCATATCGCATCATTGCCCTTTGAAGACCTTGGCAACCCTGTCACAAAATCCATGGAGATGTGCTCCCATTTCCATTCCGGCACTGGTAAGGGTTTGAGTAACCCTGGTGGCTTTGATGTTCCGTCTTAACCTGCTGACACATTAAGCAATGAGCCACAAATTCTGCCACATCCCTCTTGAGTCCGTGCCACCAGTAATGTCTCTTCAGGTCTTGATACATCTTGGTGCTACCCGGATGTACATATTGGCCTGACTTGCCTCAATCAGTAACTCTTTTCTGCAGCTCTTAGGCACATATATCCTTCCTCGGAATACAAGACCCTGTCCTGGTCGTAACTCCCATTCTGGTATGACTTCACTAGTATACATCTTAGCCCATATCTCCTCCACTTCCGGGTCCATCCGTTGTTCCTGTTCAATCTTGGTAACCATGTTGGACCATATGATCAAATTGTACATACTCCCATGGTTATTGATATATAAATTTAACTCTAGTATGGTATTCAGCATCTCCCATTCTGTCCGGATCAAACATGCCACTGATGCATGTGATATACGGCTGAGGGCATCTGCCACCTTGTTCGCCTTGCCAAGGTGATAACGAAGTACAAACTCATAATCCTGCAGATATTTCATCCATCTGCGCTGCCTCAGGTTGAGCTCTTTCTGATCAAATAAGTACTTCAAGCTCTTATGATCTGAAAACACTTCAAACTTCTCGCCATATAGATAATGTCTCCAGCTTTTGAGAGCGAAGACCACTGCGGCTAGTTCAAGATCGTGCGTAGGATAGAGGCGTTCATGTATTTTCAATTGTCTTGAAACTAAGACACCACACGATGAGTTTGACTAAGGACGCACCCAAGGCCCTCTCCTGAAGCGTCGCATTGTACCTCATAACCCTTGCCTCTTTCTGGCAAACTCAATTTAGGAGCTGTTGTAAGTCTATCTTTCAGGTCCTCAAATCTCTGGTTGCACACATCTGACCACTCAAATTTGACTCCTTTCTGAGTGAGCCGGGTTAGTGGAGATGCAATTTTTGAGAAGTCCATGATAAACTTCCGATAGTAACCAGCCAATCCTAAGAAGCTACGGATCTTGGTTACATTCTTTGGCGCTTTCCATTCTCCCACTGCCGCCACTTTAGCCGGGTCCACGGCTATACCTTCTGCTGATATGACATGTCCCAAGAAGTTAACCTTGGGTATGTAACACCCCGGTTTTCCAAGTTATTAATATATATGAAAATTACCCATTTAATTTATGAATTTTAGATATGTATCTTAGATGGGTAAAGTGTTGGGTCATTGCCCAATTAAGACCCGACGGATTGTGGAAATGGTTTCAATAGAATTAAATGGGGCTTAATTAAAATGGTAACCCAATGTATCTATAAGTAAGGGACACACACGCATAGGCTAAGATTTTCTCTCACAAAATCAAGGAGTTATATGCGACCAAGGATTGTCCTAAATTGGGCAAAAAACGTGTAGATGGATTGGGATCAAGCAATGATATCTTATTGCTTAATCCAAATAAAGAAGATGTCTAAGATTAAAAAAAGATTACATGTTGGAGTATCTTTAAAAGGAGTCATTTCCTTTATTAAGAGAGAAACTAGGGATTGCTAATTAAAGAAGGTTGTTTGGCCGTGTAGGAGAGAAGCACATCCACAAGGATGCGCTGGAGTGTATCTTTTTAAAAAGAGTCCTTTCCTTGTTAGGAACAATACTAGAGAAATTGCTAAAGGACTCTCTAGAGTGAGAAGTAAGGGCGCACGGCAATTACTATCTCAACACCTTCTAAGTTGGGACCAAGTATAGGTTTTATAAAAGAGAGGAAGAAAGGTAGTGCGCACGACATACTCATTCAAAGAGAGGCAGCAGTAAGGGCGTACTGCACACACAACATCAAGATCAATCTCGGCATGATTAAGAGAAGGAGGAGGCAGCCAGCAAGAGTGAAAGATCAAGTAGAAGGAAGAAAAGAATCGAAAGAATGAGTTGGAGCGAAGGAAAATCGGAGGAGTCGTAGAACCGGTAAGTAGTTTGATAATTTTGTTTAAGGGAACCATAGGGTTCGGCCATGGTGTATGGCCGAACCCCATGGAAGAAAATTGGGAGATGAATATAATAAGTTTAATGGAATGATGAACCATAGGGTTCGGCCATGTTGTATGGCCGAACCCCGTGGAAAGACATGGTTTAATGTATGGATTTTTAATGATGAAAACTATGGGAGTTGCTTAATAAATTTATATGGGTTTAAATGGTTTAAGAGAAGCTGATGAACCATAGGGTTCGGCCATGATGAAGGGCCGAACCCCATGGTGGAAAAATTGGTTGTGTTTAATGGATTTTTGAGGGATGAAAACCATGCAATGTTATTAAAGATGTTAAAGGGTTTTAATAGATGTTTTTGGTGAAGATCCTTAGACCATGGCCGAACCCCATAAATAATTATGGAATTATGTTCATGTATTTAGATCATGGAAAATGATGGGAAAGGTTATTTATGATTTATTTTAAAAGGATAGAAGGTTTGATGGTTTTAGATGCAATTAGATCATGAAAACCATGGAGGGTTATGATGTTTTGATTGCATTTAAAAGAGAAGATTATGAACCATATGGTTCAGCCATGGTGTATGGCCGAACCCCATGGAAGATGGTTATTAATTTAGAAAGGTTTTAATAAAGGACTTTTGAATCAAAAAGGAAGGAACCTTGATTTATGGACTTAATATAGTAATTGATTTAAATGGAGAAATTGGAATTTAGAAATGAGCAATGGTGTATGGCCGAACCCCATGAACCAATTTTTATGGGTTATATATGGACCTAATATGATTAAAGGAATGATTAGGGTTTTATTTTATGAGGTGATGGAAACCATGGCAAGATTGTAAATAAGAGTGAAAATGATAAACCATGGGTTTAGCCGTGGTGTATGGCCGAACCCCTTGGGAAATGATTTATGGATTATGTTATGGGATTATGGGTTTTTGTTTATGTTGTTGGACCTAGAAATAAGGAGATGAAAGATCATGGGTTCGGCCATGATGTATGGCCGAACCCCATGAGGTAGGTTTGTGGATAAAAAACATGGACTTATGCATGAGTAAATAAATGAATGGACCTATGTTTTGGAACCTAGACATAAGTTGATTGAGGTAATGGCAATATGGTAATATAGGCTAAAAATGAAAGATCATGGGTTCGGCCATGGTGTATGGCCGAACCCCATGAATCTTATTAGTGGGTTATTCATTAGCCTAAGCATATTTTAAATGAATAAAATGGGCAGCCATAGATTAAGCAATGGCATAGATGTAATAAAGGGTGAAAGTGATAGATCATGGGTTTGGCCATGGTGTATGGCCGAACCACATGAGGAATGTTTCTATAAACTTGGACTTTATTATAAATCAAATGGGAGATGATTTTAATTGATTGATATATTATAAGGTAACGGGACCTCACAAGGTGTGTACGATCGTGAGCGGTTACCGGACAAAAGCGTGAGGACACGTTAATGGTTTTTGGTAGGATTCTCCCTCTCTGAAACCATGGGTTAATGTACATTGTTTATATCTTATTTTTGATGAATTTATGTTGTAAAAGATATGTTTCAAATATGAGTTTTAATGCTATGTTTACAATATAAAATAGCATGTGTTTCATTAGCATCTCATGCATGACTTTGGGTGAAGAATATGTAACCGTCGGGGCCACACTCCGTCGGGACGTCCGAAAAACCTATGTGGGATACCTTGATGTGCTTTTCCATCAGGAAGAAACCGGAGGGACCACACTCCGTCGGGGCGTCCGAAAAACCTATGTGGGAAACCTTGATGTGCTTTTCCATGAAGAAGAAACAGGAGGGGCCACACTCCGTCGGGGCGTCCGAAAGACCTATGTGGGGGTACTTATATGTACTTGTGATGGGGGGACTCATTGCATTTGACATCATGACATGGCATGGTTTATATGGTTTTTGACATTATGATATTCTTATATATGTTTTGTACTAACCATGTGTTAGCCCTAATTGGAATACCTACTGGGTGCGTTGTTCTAACGCCCTACTTCTACCCTAGTTGGTGATACAGGAAATAAGGGGAACGATGAACATGAAACAGGCTAGGCATAGGAGCTTGGATGATTATAGTTTATATTTTGATTAAGTTACTTATGGACTTGTAATTGAGTACCTAGACTTCGGACATGTAATAATTTAGATGATTGCTATGGTTGGATGTTTATCTGGATAATTATGTTATGTTAATTATGATTAAAGACTTGACGTACTTTGCTAACTAAAATGGAATATAACTAGGTTCTATTATAATTCCGCAGTTATGATTTTAATCCGCATGTTTATATTGTTATGTGTGAACTATTTTCATGGACTTAGCCCATTCACACACAGGGTTGGCCAATTAAGGGTCGGACTTAGCTCGCGTCGTGACGTTCCGCTCTCTATCACTCTTTGTTTAAAAAAAAAAAAAATAGACTCTGATTTTCGGAAAGTTAAGTGAGTGAAAAAGGGCGGGGTGTTACTGGGTATTCAGAATTCACACTTGCTGGCTTTGGTATATAACTTGTTCTTCCTCAAAGTGTCTAGAACTATCCTTAGGTGCTCAGTGTGTTCTTCCTGAGTTTTGGAATAAATCAAAATGTCATCAATAAATACATTGACAAATTGGTCCAAGTAAGGACGGAAAATCCTGTTCATTAGATCCAAGAATACAGCCGGTGCATTGGTGAGTCCAAACGGCATGACTACAAACTCATATAGTCCATACCGCGTTCTGAAGGCTGTCTTTTCTATGTCCTCTTCCCTAACCCGGATTTGATGATATCCGGACATCAGGTGAATCTTAGAGAAATGACTGGAACCTCTAAGTTGATCAAATAAATCATCGATCCTGGGTAGAGGGTACTTGTTTATGACCGTCAGGTGGTCCAGTTTTCGGTAATCCTCACACATACGGAGTGAACCATCCTTCTTCTTCACAAATAAAATCGGAGCTCCCCAAGCCGATGTACTGTTCCAGATGCAACCCAGTCTGAGCAGTTCATCAATCTGCTTCTTTGGCTCGGACATCTCCCCTGGTGCCATCCGGTAGTGTGGTAATGACACTGGTGCAGTGCCAGGGTACAACTTGATTTCAAAATTAATCTCCCTCATAGGAGGCAAGCAAGGGAGTTCTGTTGGGAATACATCTGCATAGTCCTATACTATTGCCAAAAGTTCAACCACCGGTGCCTTTTTTATTCTGATACTACTCAATACCAGATGACTCAACCCTTCATGCAATCTGCTTTGCTTGCCAGTACGCACCACATGTTGTTTTCCCTCGGGTGACCAAAATGTCAACCTGCGGCGATAGCAATCAATGTTGGCTTCAAAACTAGCCAACCAGTCCATGCCGAAGATTAGATCGTACTCTGTCATATCAAGTACCAAATAGTTGAACTCAAATCTGAGTCCAACGAGTTCAGTATTCACTACTGTGCATATAAGTCCCAATGATGTGTCTCCGACGGGGGATACAATGGTGAGTGATGTGGACAGTTTTTGTACTAAAGTTCCAGTTACAGATATGAATGTAGCAGATATGAAGGAGTGGGATGCTCCAGAATCAAATAAAGCAAAGGCGTAGGAACTATTGACTACCGCCATACCTTGAATCACAGAGTGATCCTCTGCTGCTGGAGGAGCTAAGGTGAACAACCGTCCAGATCCTGTAGGCGTCCGTCCCGCCTGGTTAGATGTTATGCCTCCTCGTGAATTAGCTGGCCTAGCTGGTGGGTGAGATGAACCTCTGGAATAAGAGGGTTTGTTGAGTTGTGGGCATTCCCTCTTAAAATGGCTCGGTTGATCACAATGAAAGCAGTTGTTCACCCCTCTGGGAGCCTGAGTGACTGATGCAGATGGGGACGAAAGCCCCCTGTTGACCCAGTGAATGGTGATGGTTTGCTAAAGTTCGGTTGGAACTTCTTGTTGGGCTGAAATGTACCCGTCCCACTCTGAGCTCGGCAGTTGTCAAAACGCACTAACTCAGCCATCTCTTATTTTGCTATAGTGGCCCTACTGACCACCTCTCCCAATGTAGCTGCTTTGAATATGGTTACCTTGGCCGAAGGCCCACTCAAACTTGCGTGCCCTTCAATACTCTGTATCCACTATATAGAATACATAGCAAGACAAACTGAGAAACTCCTAGTGGTACTCTGCCACCGTCATGGTACCTTGTACCAAAGATAGAAAAAGCTTGAGTCTGGCGCTCCTTCTCCTCCTCAGGGAAATAATGGTCCAAGAAGGTAGTTGAGAACTGATCCCAAGTCATTGCAGTCCTCTCTCCTTTCGGAAGAAGTGCTCGCTGCTTCTCTACCACCTCCCACCATTTACCGGCATCATCGATCAGTTGTGACGTGGCCAGTAAAATCTTGTCAGGATGACTCGAAATCTTGATTAGGGTCAAGATCTAAGTGATCTTCTTCAGCCAATTTTTTGCCCCGACAACCCCTTTTTTCCCTTTGAAATAAGGAGTACGTTGTTGCTGGAAGTCCCTAACCATGCTCCTGTCATTGGTCTCGTTGGTGGTTCCATTCCCGTTCAAGTGTTGTTGAAGCAACAAAGTGACCACCGCTTGAACCAAGTTTTGTAGTTCAGGAGGCACCACCAGTATATTCACGCTGCTTTGTTCCTCCTCCTCTTGGTGGGATGGTTGTTCTTCCTCTCCATGTCGAGATTGTTGTTCCTCCTCTTCATGTTGAGATTTTTCTACCTTCTTTTCCTTCCCTTTCTGGTTTTGTTGAGTATTTCTCTTTGGAGGCATTTTTTCCCTAAGCCATTGAAAAAATATCATGACTTAGTTTTCATCGTAAAGTTTGTCTTTTCCTACTTTTGGGGAAATTTCCAAATAAGCACTCTTGATTTTGTTTTTGGGGAATTCCCTAAGTATCTATTGTTTTGTTTCTCAATTCGGGCATATTGGGGAAATATATCCTATTTTGCTATGTTTGACAAATCCATTTATTTTGATTGTACTTTCTTTGCTATCATTCATTGTTGTTCTTAGATTGAATGTTCTGTCTGAGTCTAACGAAGTAAATTAATCCAGCCCCCGTCCAGCGGACTCCGAAGAGTCGGTTAGTTGGGATTCTTATCTGTCAATGAGACATGATACCATCTTAATGTTACTTCGAAATATTCAACTTTTGTGTTTCGCTTTGATACCAACTGTAACGCCCCGCCTTTTTTCACCCGCTTTCCGTAAATAAAAGTCTATTTTTTTAAAAAAAATAACGGAGTGATAGAGAGCGGGACATCACGACACGAGCTAAGTCCGAACTTCTAAACTCCGACCCTTAACTAACCAACCCTATGTGTGCATGGACTAAGTCCATGAAAACGGTTCACACATAATAATATAAACATACGGATTAAAATCATAACTATGGAATTATAATAGAACATATATCTAGTCCATTTTAGATAGCAAAGTGCTCCGAGTCTTTAATCATAATTAAACTTAACTTAATTATCCAATAAACATCCAACCATAGCAAATTATCTAAATTATTACATGCCCGAAGTCTAGTTACTCAAATTACAAATCCATAAGTAACTTAATCAAAATAAAAACTAAAAGCATCCAAGCTCCTATGCTTGGCCTTTTCGCATTCATCGTTCCCTTCGTTTCCTGTATCATCCACTAGGGTAGAAGTAGGGCGTTAGAACAACGCACCCAGTAGGTATCCATTTAGGGCTAACACATGGTTAGTACAAAACATGCATATAACATAATAATAAATCCATGTAAAAACAATGCCATGACATGTGTCGTATGCAATGAGTCCCACCCATCATAAACACATGTAAGAACCCCCACATAGGTCTTTCGGATGCCCCGACAGATTGTGGCCCCTCCGGTTACATATCCTTCCATGTTCGAACCTCACTTACTAGGTTTTTGTCCCTCCTTTGATTTGTTAACCCATCACCCCTAAGTTATATAACACCCCAATTTCTCAATGAAATGGATAATTACGAAAATGCCCCTGATATGTTAAATTAATTATTTTGTGATGTTAAGTAAGGAAATGGTGGGGCCCATTGCTCAAATTAAGATTATATGAGCACATTATGATTGTCAAGTTTGATTGGATGGGTAATGGACATCAATTGGGTCGAAAATGGCTAAATGGGTCAAAGGGCCCAAATGGGACCCATCGGGTCTTACTGGATTATTTGACCGTTTTGTAAACTTAAATTAAATGGGGTTAAACTGATTTGATTGGAAATCAAGTGGAGAGAAAATGGGTATGTCTGATCCACATGTAAAAACCAATTACAAATGACCAAAATACCCATAATTGGGTCATGGAGTAAAAAACGGGTCAAGGAGCTAAAGGGGGACCCAACGGGTCGAGTTGACTATGGTTGACCATGTGGACCCTCAAAGGAACTAAAATATGAGTTAAATCAGTTTGAGTGGGACTGAAATGAGTTGGAATTAACTTTTGGTGAATGAAAACCAATGGAATATGGAGGGGTTTCCATCCCATATGGAAACCCAAGGGCTCCAACGTTGGGAGTACCAATGGATGCATTGGTTGGTGCCAAGGGGTGCTTTGGTTGGCACCAAATGCCTCCTTGGTTTGGTCAAGTATTAATGAGGATTTATGAGAAGAAGAGGGGTTGTTTAACAAAAGGAAGGCACACCCCATTTGGCCGAATTTCATTCCAAGAAAAACCTTAGAATTCCATCTTCTTTCTCTCCCTCAAGAACACCTCTCTTGGCCGAACCAGCTGTGCTGTTTTTCACCATAGATCAAGCACTAATTCAGCTAGAAGCTAAGGAAGAAAGAAGGAGACAAGAGAGAAGAAGACAAGGAGCAAAGGCAAGAAGAAAAACTTGGAATTTAGTAAGTATTTCCATGGACTTTTGATTAATGGGATAGATGAAACATGATTGGGCCATGGGTTAGCCGAATCTACCAAAGATTCAAAGTATGGATTTTTTATGGTTAAAAGAGGGAAAAATATGGACCATAGGGTTCGGCCTCCCAAAAATTTATTTGTTAAAGTGATGGTTTTTGTAAGTTAAAATCATGCAACATGATGGACTGATTTTGTATGTTTAAATTAGACCTAAGATGCAAGTTGAAAGGGTTTTTAAATTATGGACTTGGATGTCATGTTTTGGGTCATGGAATGGCCGAATGCATCATGGGCTCAAGCCTTTGCTAAAGTCGGTTTAAATGATAAAAATGGACCATTGGGTTCGGCCATTTTGGATGGCCGAACCCCATGGAAGTTGTGTGGGTATTTGATGGTTTTTGAAGTGTAAAAACCATACAGTACTATGGGGATTTTTACATGATTGAATGGACATAATATGTAAGTTAAAAAGGTCAAACTAACGGGCATAGGGTTCGGCTACATGGGATGGCCGAACCCCATAAAAATATTTGATAATTTGGTACGGTTTTTGGAGAAATAAAAACCATACCAATGGTGGAGAGTCTTATATGATTTAAATGGAAAAAGGGTTGCTGTTTTGGGTTGGCCATGGGATGGCTGAAGCATGTAGTTAACATGGCTAAAGGGTAGAGCCTAACTTATAAACAAATGATGGATCATTGAGTAGGAGGATCATAGGGTTCGGCCATATGAATGGCCGAACCCCATGGATTGTTTTGTTGGAGATTATGATTTGGTTGTATGATTTGGATTAAGGAAACATATGTATGTATCTTTGGACTTAGTGCTAAGTAAATAATAAGCCATTATGTATTATGAAAGAAGAGACCAAAAATCAGTATGGTGAGGTTCAGCCATGTAGTATGGCCGAACCCCACTAGTGCTCATTTAGTAAACCTAGTGGCTAACTTGTAAGTTGATTGGTTAAAAATAAAAAATGAAGATTGATGTATGAAAGGTATAAAGGATCAAAAACAAAGTGGTGAGGTTCGGCCATGTTGTATGGCCGAACCCCACTAAGGTAGATTACTTTTATGAACTTTGATTATGAACAAGATTAGACATTGGTTAGACCAATGGCAAATCTGTGAATACAAGTTAAATGAAGGGATTGATCAAAGGACTTACAAGTGGGGTCATACTGTATGGCCGAACCCTACCAAGTTATATTAGGTAATAAAAGGCATTTTGGTATTGATCAAAAGAAAGGGAGGTCAAATCTAAAGTGGGTAAGGTTCGGCCATGGGTATGGCCGAACCCCACAAGATGTTTTTGGGTTTTATATGTGAATGGACATTTAAATGATAGTATGATTTACTTATTGTTACATCACAAGGTGACGAGAGTTGAACGACGTGCGAGTCGTGACCGGGTGAAGCTAAAAAAGGAACAGACACTTAAGCAAAGTTTCAGTAGGTTTCCTACCTACTTGTAACCACAGTTTTACCCTAGTTTTCTTTATGAGACTCTTGTTTATTTTATGTGGTTTCAAATGATATATTATGCATTAACAAATGGCATATAAGCATTGGCATCTCATGCATAGACATGGGATGATGAATGAGGTTCTACAGTTTTGCAATTTATGAGTTACGTCCTCCTTAGGCGATGAGAATCCCGCCAGGAAGAGTAACATGATGATCATAGTCACAATGGTCTCCTTAGGCGATGAAAGTCCCGCCAGGAGGACTAATACGTGATATGAATCAAGTCAATGATGAAGAGATGGAAGTGTATTGTGATTTACCTTGTCGGTACGAGGCACGTCAAGTGATGGCTATGAATGTACATGATGGGAGAGTCTCATTGCATGTGCATACTTCATAGCATTGTTTTACCTGCTTTTACTAATCATATACTATGATATATATGCATGTTTTATATGCTAATCATGTGGTAGCCCTGATCGGGAACCTACTGGGCGCGTTGATCTAACGTCCTAATTCTATCCTTAGAGGAGAATGCAGGTACAAGAAAAGGGAAAGAAAAGGTCGTTGACCGGGAGGGGAGCCAAGCCTAAGCGCTTGAATGTTGGACTGGACTTCTTTTTATTACTGTCATTTGAACTATATTTTGTTGGACATGTAATAAGTAATACTTGCTATGGTTTGATTAGATTATTAACTATGGATGGTGGTATACCTTAATTAGCAATTGAGACTGTTACTTGTTATCTAGTCTTTCTATTCCGCAGTTAATCTAGTTTATTCCGCATGTTGTTGTTAGTTCCATGTGTGTTGCATTGTCATGGTCTAGTCCATGTACACATGGGTGTCCAGTTAAGGTTCAGACTTGAGTAGTCTGAACTTAACTCGCGTCGTGACGCAGTCCGCTCTCTTCCGAGGTATTATTATTTAAAAAAAAAAATTAGACTCTGATTTCTCGGAGAGGGCGGGGCGTTACAGTTGGTATCAGAGCGATACGGGAAGTTGAATCACCGAAGTAAGATTAAGACGGTTCCATGTCTCACTGACGGATAAGAATCCCAATTGACCGACTCTTCGGAGTCCGATGCCTCGGGGCCGGATTAATTTACTTTGAGTGACTCAGACTGAACAATCAATCTGAGAACGACAATGAAAGATAGCAAAGTAAAGTACAGTCATCATAATTGGACATATCAAACATAGCAAGGTAGGATGAACTCCCCTGAAATCCCTATACTGAGAAACAAACAACAAGAAATTAGAGATTTCTCCAGAAACAAAAGAACACAAAGAGTGATGATCTGGTAATCTTCCCAAACAAAGTACATGATATGATGCATGATCAGATTTCCCTGAAAACCAAGAGTGGTTTATTTAGAATTGTTGTTGAATATTCTTGTGTTCTACTGATGTGATACAGATATGTCGAGTAACGTGGAGTACTCGGAGTGTTACAGTGGAACTCCTAGCAATCCCATAGAGTTGGGGTCTGCTTCTAACAACACCAACGTGGAAGCTAATGTGGATCTTCAGGAGGGACCTCCTGAGGAAGATGATATGGACTTAGCACCTGTTTCAGAGGATTTGATGGAGGACATTCTTGGGATGGTGGAACCTCTTGAGGAAGAAGAGGATGATCTAGGATTCTTTTATGAGGATCCTATGGAAGATTTTCCTATAATGTTGGAATCGGCGGGGGAGGTAGATCCCTGCGATACATGTGAGTTGTGTAATCAGGACGATCACAACTGTATGTATTGTCCTCATCCTTTAGGAGTTGTCTGCCCGGTTTGTGGACTGCACGGGCATGGAGAGGCGAGGACTAATTGTCCTTATATTGGTGGACCTGGATTAATACCCTGCACCACATGTGAAGTATTGAGGCACACGGCGATGACGTGTCCTGATAACCGTTTCAAGTTCGCTGATTATGCGGAATCTTCTACGGAAGACTAGGATAGGAAGTAATATGAAGGGTATTAAAAAAAAAAAGGTTATTTTGTAAGGGTGCATATTTTGTTATACATAGGGTTTTGTTTCACCCTACCCACCTTTGTACAAAGATGAAGTTTGAATTTATATAAAATATGTGATTTTATGATTATATGAGGATTGATGGCATTTAATGCATATTGTTAATGGAAACTAAGTCTATGATGTTTCCATGAATTAGGAATAAATGGCGCCACAGAAAAAGGTGGTAAAAGATCCGAAGGGTAAAGAAAAAGTTTTACAAATCGGATTAGGTGAGGGGGCATCAAAGAGAAGGACCCGCCAGGACGATAGAAAGAAAGATGACGTGCTCATTATCACACCACAAGGGAAGGTGGTACCCCAACGCAAGAAGGTGGTACATGAGAAGGTGCCATCGGAACCTGAAAGAGAGCGGTCCGTCCATGACTAAGAGAGATCTGTTCATGAACGATCTCTCAATGAGGAAGAGTCTCACCATTCTCTGCGGGAAGAAGAAGAGAGTGACCCTAGTATCAACAGGACAAGGAGGAGGAATATGTCTCGTCATATCGGCGAGAGGAGGAGGAGAACAATAACTTGACCGTACCCTATGTGCCTCCTAAACTGCACAGTTTGGTGCAAGCGGTGGTTACATCTGTCCTCCAACAGCATATGAACGGGGGGGGAAGCACTAGTGCAAATAATGACCGTAACATGGTCAGAGATTTTCAACAACAGCGCCCACCTTACTTCAAGGGCAGAGAAGGGCCTGTCGGAGCCGAAAATTGGTTGGAGAAGATTTCACACATACTGACTCTATTGAATATCAAGAGTCATGCTCACAAAATCCTACTGGCCACGTCACAGCTGATTGATGACGCTGCCAAATGGTGGAAGGTGGTGGAGTGACAACAGGCACTTGTGCCAAGAGGAGAAAGAATTGCTATGACCTGGGAGCAATTCTCAGCGACATTCTTAGAGCGCTATTTCCCAGAGGAAGAGAGGGAACGTCAGATACAGGCCTTTATGACATTAGTGCAAGGCTCAATGACGGTGGATGAGTACCACCAAGAGTTTCTCAGCCTGTCAATCTATGCATTTTATGTTGTGGACACGGAATATCGTAAGGCTCGCAAGTTCGAGCGTGGGTTACGGCCAAACATTAGGGCCAGGGTAACAGTGTTCAAAGCAGCCACGTTGGCGGAAGTGGTCAGCAGGGCTACCATTGTGGAACAGGAAATGGCGGAATTTGCAAGAGTGGACAACCGCCGAGCTCCGAGTGGGAGGGGTGTGTATCAACCCAACAAGAAGTTCAGATCGAACTTCAGCAGACCCTCGCCGTCTATTGGATCTAGTGGGGGCTTTCGCCCCAACCATCCCACTCAATCTGTAGCAGTCACTCAAGCATCTCGAGGAGTGAATACCTGCTTTCACTGTGATCAACCAGGTCACTACAAAAAGGATTGTCCAAAGCTCAACAGGCTGTCATACTCCAGAGGATAATTTCGTCCGCCAGCTAGACCAGTAAACTCCAGAGGAGGCAGAATGCAAAGTCAGGGAGGTCGAGGATCTAACCCTGCTGGAGCTGGGCGATTATTTACTCTAACTTCTCCTGAAGAAGAGGACCATGCTGTGATACAAGGTATGGCGGTAGTGAGTAGTTCTTATGCATATGCACTATTTGATTCTGGAGCATCACACTCCTTCATAGCTGCATCATTTATTACTGCTACAGGTACATTAGTTCAAAGATTAGCCACAACACTTACTATTGTATCCCCTGTCGGAGACTCGGCATTGGGACTTATATGCACGGCGGTTAACACTGAATTAGCTGGACTCAGATTTGAGTTCAATTATCTAGTACTTGACATGTCTGAGTATGATATAATATTCGGCATGGATTGGTTGGCTAAGTTTCATGCCAACATCGACTGTTATCGCCGAAGAGTGACATTTATGTCACCCGAGGGCAAGCAATACGTAGTTCGTGCAGATAAACAGAGTGGATTGCAGGAAGGGTTAAATCACGTGGTATTAAATAATATCACCATAAATAAAGCTCCAATTACTGAACTTCCGGCAATTGTACAAGAATTTGTGGATGTATTTCCAAAGGAACTCGGGTTTACCGCCTATGAGGGAGATTAACTTCGAGATCAAGTTGTACCCTGGCACAACACCAGTGTCGTTACCACACTATCGGATGGCACCAGCAGAGATGTCAGAGCTAAAGAAGCAGATTGATGAACTGCTTAGGCTGGGTTGCATCCGGAATAGTACCTCATCATGGGGAGCACCAGTGCTGTTTGTGAAGAAGAAGGATGGTTCACTTCGGATGTGCGTGGACTACCGGAAGCTGAATCAGCTAACAGTTCGGAACAAGTACCCTCTACCCAGGATCAATGATTTATTCGATCAATTGAAGGGTTCCAGCCATTTTTCAAAGATTGATTTGATGTCTGGTTATCACCAAATACGGGTTAGGGAGGAAGATATAGAGAAGACGGCCTTCCGGACGCGGTATGGACTATACGAGTTTGTAGTCATGCCATTTGGACTCACAAATACGCCGCCGGTGTTCATGGATTTGATGAACAGAATCTTCCGTCCCTATTTGGATCAATTTGTAATCGTATTCATTGATGATATTCTGATATATTCCAAGAGTCAGGAACAACATGCAGAGCACTTACGGATAGTTTTGAATACCTTGAGGCAGAATAAGCTATATGCCAAGGCCAGTAAATGTAAATCTGGCTATCCGAGGTCAATTTCTTGGGACATGTGATATCTAAGGGAGGTATAGCGGGATCCGGCTAAGGTGGCAGCAATGAAAGATTGGAAAGCGCCTAAGAATGTAACTGAAATTCGTAGCTTCTTGGGATTGGCTGGTTATTATAGAAGATTTATCATGGATTTTTTCAAAATTGCATCTCCATTGACTCAACTCACTAAGAAGGGAGTCAAGTACGAGTGGACAGATCTATGTAATCAAAGGTTTGAAGAGCTGAAGACAAGACTTACCCTGCCCCTATTTTAGTTTTGTCGGTAAGTGGCAAGTGTTATGAGGTATATTGCGATGCCTCGGGAGAGGGAATGGGTTGTACACTCAGTCAGAGTAATTGTGTGGTGGAGTATGGTTCAAGGCAGTTAAAAATACATGAACGTCTATACCCCACACATGATTTGGAATTAGCTGCAGTGGTTTTCGCCCTCAAGAGTTGGAGACACTACCTCTACGGCGAGAAATTTGAGGTATTTTCTGATCATAAGAGCTTAAAATATCTTTTTGATCAGAAGGAGCTCAACCTCAGGCAACGAAGATGGATGGAGTATCTGGCGGATTATGAGTTTGCGCTTAGATATCATCCAGGCAAGGCAAATAGGGTAGCGGATGCCCTCAGCCGTATACCATATGCATCCGTGGCATGTTTGATCAGATTGGAATGGGAGATGTTGAATACCATCCGAGAGTTTAAACTCTATTACAACAACCGTGGGACCATATACAATTTGGTCACACAATCTAACATGGTCACCAGGATTGAACAAGAACAAAGGACAGACCCGGAAGTGGAGGACATATAGGCCAAGATGTCCACTGGCGTAGGCATACCGGAATGGGAATTACGACCGGGACAAGGTCTTTTATTCCGGGGAAGAATATATGTGCCAAAGAGTTGCAGGAAAGAGCTACTGATTGAGGCACATCAGTCCAAGTTGTCTATCCATCCGGGCAGCACCAAAATGTACCATGATCTAAAGAGGCATTATTGGTGGCATGGACTAAAAAGGGATGTGGCGGAATTCGTGGCACATTGTTTAACTTGTCAGCAAGTTAAGACTGAACACCAAAAGCCACCAGGGTTACTCAAACCCTTAGCAGTGCCAGAATGGAAATGGGAACACATTTCCATGGACTTTGTACCGGGGTTGCCGAGGTCTTCAAAGGGCAATGAAGCCATATGGGTCATAGTCGACCGGCTGACCAAGTCCGCACATTTCATTCCTATCAAGATGATGGATTCATTGAAACGTTGGGTCGGCGGTATATTAAAGAAATCATTCGACTACATGGCATTCCCCGAATGATAGTATCGGACAGAGATGGCCATTTTACCGGCAGAGTATGGCAAAGCATGCAGTCAGCCATGGGGACAGATCTATTGACTAGCACCGCTTTCCATCCACAGACTAATGGACAGTCTGAAAGGACAATACAGACCTTGGAAGACATGCTGAGAGCATGTATGTTGGATTTCAAGGGTGGATAGGAGGACCACTTACCACTGGTGGAGTTCTCGTATAATAACAGCTATCAGGCAAGCCTTCAGATGGCTCCATACGAGGCCTTATATGGTAGACCGTGTAGGTCACCGGTATGTTGGACAGAGGCAGGAGAGCCTGCATTAATCGGACCGGAACTAGTCGCAGAGACTACTACACAAATTAAGTTGATACGTCAACACTTATTGACTGCACAGAGTCGGCAGAAGAGTTATGCTGATAAAAGGAGACGATTTCTGGAATTTGAAGTGGGAGACATGGTATTTTTAAAGGTCTCGCCACGGAAAGGACACATGAGGTTTGGCAAGAAAGGAAAACTGTCGCCAAGATATGTGGGACCATTTTCCATCACAAGAAGGATGGGGGATGTAGCTTACCAGTTAGCTCTTCCTTCGCAGTTAGCAGCTCTACATAATGTGTTTCATGTGTCAATGCTAAGAAAGTATAATCCGGATCCGTCCCATGTCTTGAATGTTCAGGATATTGAAGTACAAAGCGACGTGACGTACGTCGAGAAGCCGGTCAGGATAGTGGAGACCGAACAAAGGTGTTGCGAAACAGAGTGATTCAGTTCGTAAAGGTGGTATGGGATCGTCATGACGATGAAGAGGCCACATGGGAACTTGAATCGGAGATGAGAATAGCTCACCCCGAATTATTTATATAATTTATTTTGAGAACCCTACTTCGCTCGATTTTCGGGATGAAAATTTTAAAAAGAGGGTTATATTGTAACACCCCAATTTCTCAATGAAATGGATAATTACGAAAATGCTCCTGATATGTTAAATTAATTATTTTATGATGTTAAGTAAGGAAATGGTGGGGCCCATTGCTCAAATTAAGATTATATGAGCACATTATGATTGTCAAGTTTGATTGGATGGGTAATGGACATCAATTGGGTCGAAAATGGCTAAATGGGTCAAAGGGCCCAAATGTGTAACGCCTGCCCCTTTTCATCGTAAAATCACAGTACATTTTTTTTTTTTTAAATAAAAGTGACAAAGGGCGAGGACATCACGACACGAGTTAAGTTCCGAGCTTCTAAAGCCCGGCCCTTAACTGGCCAACCCTACGCGTGAGTGGAACATAAGTCCACGAGTACGGTTCACGCGTAGCAAGTAAGCTCACGGAACATAAAAATAAATGCGGATGATCATAGAACTATCCTACCAGTTTTTCAGATAGCAGGGAAGTAATATCCATTTAATTACTAAAATGCCACTGGACTGTACCGTCCAAAATAAAATATACAACATAGCAAGCCATCTAAGTTATTACATTTCTGACAAGCTAAATTATACAATTACACATTCCCCAATATAACTTAAACAAAAATAATTTGTCCGCCTCCCCAAGCTCCTAAGCTTGGCTTCCGTCTCGCCCTTCCGGTCCGCCATCTCCTGCATTGTCAGCTAGGGTAGAAGTAGGGCGTTAGAACAACGCTCCCAGTAGGACTCCGAGTAGGGCTAGCACATGGATTAGTAATAACAGTATACTGATAATAACGCAATGAAAATTGATAAACCACGTATAGTGAAAATATAAGATGTATGCCATGCCCTGGGTGTCTATGTTATGAATCCCACCCATCATTCTGCCATATACTGTCATATCCCTCTTGACGGAAAAACCTCGTCAAGATATGTCCAACCGCAAAATATCCCCCTTGACGGCAAAGCCTCGTCAAGGTGTCCCCATGCCTGTTCTCGGTCGCCCCGACGGAGCATGGACTCTGGTTTGTTTATTTTTTTCGGCCCATGCCATGCATGAGATGTAAAGCATTATGCTATGTAATATTTATAACTCATAACCTTAAGATATCATACATAGCCTTAATTTATAATGCATAACCTTAATCATAGTTCATAGCCATTAAATAAAATCCATCTTAAACATAGCATCCATAATTGTAAAAACCCATCATAAGATAAAAACTAAAATCAATAAAATATGACAAAAATACCATCACACATCCATGGCTTACAAATAGGTAGGAATCCTACCGAATACCGACTCGCGTCTTTATTTCGTTTTTGTCCGACAATCCGGCTACCGACTCGCGTACCGCTCGCGCTATCCGGTACCTTATTAAATTACCAAATCAATCCAAGTTTTAATCATTTCCAAGCCCGTAAATCATAACTTAGTGGGTTTCTTCATTTTAGCCCATATTTACCATTTTTGCCACTACCCTTCACATAAACAATTTTTCATTAATTCATGCCTACTTAAGCCCAAAATTTAATCCACAACTTAGGTCCTTAACTTAGGTCCACTATTGATTCACTAGCCATGACCCAACATGAAACAAAATCAGCCATCTTATTTAATAAAATTTTCCATCATCTAAACACAAACATGGACCCAACCTTAGCTCATACAATGACTTACAAAATGGGTCATGGGTTCGGCCACACACCATGGCCGAACCCATGATGTCTTGTTCCCCATTTTCCTTGAATCTTTTGGCGCATTTTAGATCTATCACACGTCTTCCCATGAGAGGTTTACATCATGCATTTAAATCACCATTCATCATCCAATTTAAACCACCAAATGGATCCCAATTGGGCCATGGGTTCGGCCATCCACTATGGCCGAACCCATGGTGTCCTTTCCCCATTTTTTTTTTCTTGGGTCCATTGTTACATTTTAGATCCACCAATAATCCTTCCTTGAGGGTTTTAAATCATGCATCTAAACCATATTCTTAACCCCATTTGGATCATTACACTTGTTCATTTAAAAACCCTAAATTCATCAACACATTATCCTTTAAACCCACCATTTAATCATCATTTCATCACCATAGGGTTCGGCCATATACCATGGCCGAACCCATGGTTCAAGGCTCATTCCCTCCATGCATTTTAAAACCATAAGACTCCATTGCATTTTTATCATAAACTCATTTTAAAACCTTACTCCCATGCATTCATTAAAACCCTAAATTCATTAATCAAAAATCCTAACCAATTAAACCAACCACCAAATCACCCACCATGGGGTTCGGCCATGCTACATGGCTGAACCCTATGGCCAATAATTCTTCTTTCAATCATCCCATTCTATGCTTAAATTTCATAAATTACATAATGCACATAACCCATTTATTTATTTTCTTAACCTAACCCTAATTTTTCCCACTTAGGGTTTCCTCCATCTTCCACCCTCACATTTGAGGGGTTTAACATCCATGACATATATCCATGTAACCACCATTAATTTTTACAAAACTAAACCCTAAATCTTAAACCCTAAAATCCAAAATTTCTTGTTTAAGAAATACTCACTATCCGACGTCTCCTCCGATTTCCGCCGCTCCCGTCGGTCTCCGTAGCCTCCTCTCTCCTTCCTTTTGATCTTTGGTAGGTTAAGATCTTTGATCAAGGGTGGCAATCCCCAACCCTAGAATCGGCCATGGTAGGTTTTGTGTGAGAGAGGGAGAGGGGAAAATTATGAGAGGGAAGGTAATAACCCTTTACCTTAGAGTGATTTTTGCTTAATTTTTTTCCACTTCTTTCTTTTCTCCTTCTCTTCTCTCCTCCTTAGCTCTCTTTCTCCCTTCACTTGAACATGGGACGGAAATGGAGGAGTGGGAGGGATGGAGTTAACAAAAAAATGAGAATGAGACACCAACAAAGCTCATCTCCACTTTTTTTTACTTTACATTAATGACACCCACCAACCCTAAGATATTTTCTTAGATATTTAAAATGCTTTATGGTGGTGGTTATCTAAACCACCGCCAAGCCAACGTGTTTCACTTGAGTTTGAGATGAGCCATTTTAAATAATTTACTTATTTAATTAATTAGATAATTACCTTAGATTAATCCATTTGTACTTAACCTAACTCCATTACTCCACCCATGGTTGACCAAATCAACCATGGTGGCCGGTCCCACCAAACCTTGGGTCCACACGCCACCTCACTTGATGAGGTGGGTGGGTCCCACTTGGCCACATTACCTTGGTTTAATTCCAAATAACTTAGGTGATTTAAATTTCATTCCATTCATTCTAAATGGATCACTATTGGGCCCATGGCCCAATTACATTTTCATCTTACCCATTTACCTTAGAGCTTAACCATCTTGACCCATTGGGTCCCAAATGGGTATTTGACCCAATTTGACCATTCTTGACCCATTTAACCCTCATTGCCCCTTTAAATGAATTTAAATCAACTCCATAATCCATTGGGCCATACTTGGGCCTTTGCCCAAACTTTGGCCCATTTACCATCTAGTCCACAAATTTTCTAATTTCCATCACTAAAATAAATAATATCCACATTTATATTAATTTAAAAATTCCGGGCCATTACAAAATGGGACCCATCGGGTCTTACTGGATTATTTGACCATTTTGTAAACTTAAATTAAATGGGCTTAAGTTGATTTGATTGGAAATCAAGTGGAGAGAAAATGGGTAGGTCTGATCCACATGTAAAAACCAATTACAAATGACCAAAATACCCATAATTGCGTCATGGAGTAAAAAACGGGTCAAGGAGCTAAAGGGGGACCCAACGGGTCGAGTTGACTATGGTTGACCGTGTGGACCCTAAAGGGAACTAAAATATGAGTTAAATCAGTTTGAGTGGGACTGAAGTGAGTTGGAATTAACTTTTGGTGAATGAAAACCAATGGAATATGGAGGGGTTTCCATGTCATATGGAAACCCAAGGGCTCCAACGTTGGGAGTACCAATGCATGCATTGGTTGGTGCCAAGGGGTGCTTTGGTTGACACCAAATGCCTCCTTGGTTTGGTCAAGTATTAATGAGGATTTATGAGAAGAAGAGGGGCTGTTTAACAAAAGGAAGGCACACCCCATTTGGCCGAATTTCATTCCAAGAAAAACCTTAGAATTCCATCTTCTTTCTCTCCCTCAAGAACACCTCTCTTGGCCGAACCAGCTGTGGTGTTGTTCACCATAGATCAAGCACCAATTCGGCTAGAAGCTAAGGAAGAAAGAAGGAGACAAGAGGGAAGAAGACAAGGAGCAAAGGCAAGAAGAAAAACTTGGAATTTAGTAAGTATTTCCATGGACTTTTGATTAATGAAATGGGATAGATGAAACATGATTGGGCCATGGGTTGGCCGAATCTACCAAAGATTCAAAGTATGGATTTTTTATGGTTAAAAGAGGGAAAAATATGGACCATAGGGTTCGGCCTCCCAAAAATTTATTTGTTAAAGTGATGGTTTTTGTAAGTTAAAATCATGCAAAATGATGGACTGATTTTGTATGTTTAAATTAGACCTAAGATGCAAGTTGAAAGGGTTTTTAAATTATGGACTTGGATGTCATGTTTTGGGCCATGGAATGGCTGAATGCATCATGGGCTCAAGCCTTTGCTAAAGTCGATTTAAATGATAAAAATGGACCATTGGGTTCGGCCATTTTAGATGGCCGAACCCCATGGAAGTTGTGTGGGTATTTGATGGTTTTTGAAGTGTAAAAACCATACAGTACTATGGGGATTTTTACATTATTGAATGGACATAATATGTAAGTTAAAAAGGTCAAACTAATGGGCATAGGGCTCGGCTACATGGGATGGCCGAACCCCATAAAAATATTTGATAATTTGGTATGGTTTTTGGAGACATAAAAACCATACCAATGGTGGAGAGTCTTATATGATTTAAATGGAAAAAGGGTTGCTGTTTTGGGTTGGCCATGGGATGGCTGAAGCATGTAGTTAACATGGCTAAAGGGTAGAGCCTAACTTATAAACAAATGATGGATCATTGAGTAGGAGGATCATAGGGTTCGGCCATATGAATGGCCGAACCCCATGGATTGTTTTGTTGGAGATTATGATTTGGTTGTATGATTTGGATTAAGGAAACATATGTATGTATCTTTGGACTTAGTGATAAGTAAATAATAAGCCATTATGTATGATGAAA
Source organism: Chimonanthus praecox (assembly GCA_022113865.1). Lineage (NCBI taxonomy): Eukaryota > Viridiplantae > Streptophyta > Magnoliopsida > Laurales > Calycanthaceae > Chimonanthus > Chimonanthus praecox. Next base: position 53,850,934 of record CM039094.1, read on the forward strand.
GAAGAGACCAAAAATCAGTATGGTGAGGTTCGGCCATGTAGTATGGCCGAACCCCACTAGTGCTCATTTAGTAAACCTAGTGGCTAACTTGTAAGTTGATTGGTTAAAAATAAAAAATGAAGATTGATGTATGAAAGGTATAAAGGATCAAAAACAAAGTGGTGAGGTTCGGCCATGTTGTATGGCCGAACCCCACTACGGTAGATTACTTTTATGAACTTTGATTATGAGCAAGATTAGACATTGGTTAGACCAATGGCAAATCTGTGAATACAAGTTAAATGAAGGGATTGATCAAAGGACTTACAAGTGGGGTCAAACCAAAGTAGTATGGTTCGGTCATACTGTATGGCCGAACCCTACCAAGTTATATTAGGTAATAAAAGGCATTTTGATATTGATCAAAAGGAAGGGAGGTCAAATCTAAAGTGGGTAAGGTTCGGCCATGGGTATGGCCGAACCCCACAAGATGTTTTTGGGTCTTATATGTGAATGGACATTTAAATGATAGTATGATTTACTTATTGTTACATCACAAGGTGACGAGAGTTGAACGACGTGCGAGTCATGACCGGGTGAAGCTCAAAAAGGAACGGACACTTAAACAAAGTTTCAGTAGGTTTCCTACCTACTTGTAACCACAATTTTACCCTAGTTTTCTTTATGAGACTCTTGTTTATTTTATGTGGTTTCAAATGATATATTATGCATTAACAAATGGCATATAAGCATTGGCATCTCATGCATAGACATGGGATGATGAATGAGGTTCTACAGTGTTGCAATTTATGAGTTACGTCCTCCTTAGGCGATGAGAATCCCGCCAGGAAGAGTAACATGATGATCATAGTCACAATGGTCTCCTTAGGCGATGAGAGTCCCGCCAGGAGGACTAATACGTGATATGAATCAAGTCAATGATGAAGAGATGGAAGTGTATTGTGATTTACCTTGTCGGTACGAGGCACGTCAAGTGATGGCTATGAATGTACATGATGGGAGAGTCTCATTGCATGTGCATACTTCATAGCATTGTTTTACCTGTTTTTACTAATCATATACTATGATATATATGCATGTTTTATATGCTAATCATGTGGTAGCCCTGATCGGGAACCTACTGGGCGCGTTGATCTAACATCCTAATTCTATCCTCAGAGGAGAATGCAGGTACAAGAAATGGGAAAGAAAAGGTCGTTGACCGGGAGGAGAGCCAAGCCTAAGCGCTTGAATGTTGGACTGGACTTCTTTTTATTACTGTCATTTGAACTATATTTTGTTGGACATGTAATAAGTAATACTTGCTATGGTTTGATTAGATTATTAACTATGGATGGTGGTATACCTTAATTAGCAATTGAGACTGTCACTTGTTATCTAGTCTTTCTATTCCGCAGTTAATCTAGTTTATTCCGCATGTTGTTGTTAGTTCCATGTGTGTTGCATTGTCATGGTCTAGTCCATGTACACATGGGTGGCCAGTTAAGGTTCAGACTTGAGTAGTCTGAACTTAACTCGCGTCGTGACGCCGTCCGCTCTCTTCCGAGGTATTATTATTTAAAAAAAATAGATTCTGATTTCTCGGAGAGGGCGGGGCGTTACAAGTTAATTTATTTAAACATTTAGTCCACCAAAACACACCTTAGTGGGGTTCTGCTATACAACATGGCCGAACCTCACCTTCTTGGTAACCACCCAAGTCCATAAAAACACTCCTCATGGGTTCAGCCATACACCATGGCCGAACCCATGGTCCATTAATTTTACTTATTTACAACATTGCCATTATACATATCCATGACCAATCCATAATATTGCTCCATAAACGACCCATTAACCGTGACATAAAATCTCTTATGACCCATTAAGTTGGTTCATGGGATTCGGCCATACATCATGGCCGAACCCATGATATCATTGTTCCATCCTCCTTCTTAATTTATTTACCATAATAAATCCATAATCGACCCATAAAATTGTTTCATGGGGTTCGGCCATTCACCTTGGCCGAACCCAAGGTCCATGGTTCTCCATCTTTTGCATCATTTTGATCCCTTTAAAGTCCTTAATTTCTTTCCATGGGGTTCGACCATGGTGGTTCCTTATTTTTCTTAAAAATATCATACCACCAAGATTAAGTCCTTTGGTGGTTCTCATACATACATCCATTTAAATCCTTTTAAACCTTTTAAAATCATAAGCATTCATCTATGATTTTCCATTCCTTAAATCCATTATAATTCACTAATATCCTTTCCATGGGGTTCGGCCATATCACATGGCCGAACCCTATGTTTCCTTACTTCCTCTTGAACATCATTTATGCCCATATAAATTCCTTAACAACTTTCCATGGGGTTCGGCCATACAACATGGCCGAACCCTATGGTTCATCCTTGGGTCTTTTATCCATAATAAAATTAGGGTTCGGCCATTGTGTCCTTGATTCTCTTTTCTTATTTATGAAATTTATCGAGCACTTACCGATTCCGCGACTCCTCCGGTTTTCCTTCGCTCTGACTTGTTCTTCCGATCCTTTTCCTTAGCCTCTTTTGTATGTATTCCTCTTAATACTTGATCTTTCACACAGCTGGCTGCCCTCTCCTTCTCTACACATTGCCGAGAACACCTTCTTGCCAGAGCACCCAACGTCAAGACCTCCCTTGCTTTGTGTATGCCGTGCACCCCTTCTCCTTGTGCTGCCTTTCTTTTATAAAAACCCCCACCCAAGCCTATATGGCTGAAATAGCACATAACGATTTCAGCCATGTGGGAAGATTGAAATTGATATTCCAGTTTAGTCCAAAAATCGTAACCTCATGTGTTTAATCTTCGGCACATTCTTTGTTTAGCAATCCCCTAGTTTCACTCTTAACCAAGGAAATGATCCTTTTTTAAAGGATCTTAAGCGCATCCTCATGGATATGCAAATCTCACACACGGCCAAAGCAATCTACATTTAACTTTAGACATCTTCTTTATTTGGATTAGGCAATCGGATGTCATTGCCTAATCCCATCTCATCCATGCGTGTTGCCCATTTAGGACAAATCTTGTTCAGCTATAACTCCTAAAATCTAGTCAATATACGTTTCCATGTCATCCTAAAATCTCAAATCCGTATGCACAATATCCCATTCCTAAAATCTTTCCATGTTCCCTCTATGCGCATGCCACTTAATCCAGATCCCTTATTTATAGATATATTGCATTACCATTTTAATTCAACCCCATTTAATTTAAATTGGACCTTATACCATAACCGTTGGGTCCTAATTGGGCCATTGACCCAACACCTTACCCATCTAAGGTTCATATCCGTTAATTCACAATTAAAATGGCAAATTCCGTAAATATTGATAACATGGAAATCCGAAGTGTTACAGATATCATCTAACCGTGGATGATGGTTCCCAAGGTGGTTTGGATTGATGCCGGGTATCGGTACCATGGTAGACAAGTTGGTAGTGTGATGGACCTATTGGTCCCGTAGATGACGAATTATTCTAATGATTGGGACATGTTTCGATCTATATCCCACGTTATAAGAAAAATGTGTTAGTGGTATTACGATTTATATCACATGAAAGTTAGTGTTGAGAGATCCTCGGTATCGTAGAAGTTTTGAACAAAAGGTGTTAGTCACATAGTGACTTATGTGCAAATGAAGATATGCTTAATTTTGGAGATGTACTTAGTGGAAAAGATAAGAGTCTAGTGAAACTCGAATGGGAAGCTATGGGCGACTACCGAGTTAGACTGATCAGCTGACTCTTTAGTTAGCCGATGGAGTTCCAGGAGAGTGCAGCTAGAAACCTAGTTATAATGGAATCAGCGAAAGCCTTGAGCATAGGCTCGCATTGGCAGGCTACCTCACTAACAAATTTTCAATGAGGAAGCCACTTAGGAACTTGAATCGGAAATAAGAACAGTTCACCCTGAGCTATTTATGTGATCTGTTTGAAACCCTACTTCGCTCGATTTTCGGGACTAAAATTTTCAAAAGAGGTTGTATTGTAACACCCTGGATTTTCAAGTTATAAATTTATATGGAAATTGTCCATTTAATCTGTGAATTAATGGAAATAGACCTTAGATGGGTAAGGAGTTGGGTCAATTGCCCAATTAAGACTCAACGAATTATGGATAAGGTTCAATTGAAATAAATGGGTAACATTTATTTAATTGGGTCAAGGTTGTCAATTGGGTCAAATGGCCAATTGGGACCCAATGGGTCATGGTTGACTTGGTTGACCACCAAATGAGATCAAGTTCAATTAAGGTGTGGTTGAATTAAATTGGAAATGGAATCAAGGAGTTGAATTGATTTTAAGTAAGTTAAATAGAGTTGAATTAAAGATATGAGTTGAGTTAAAGAGATGAGTTGAATGGGAAGTTAATGGGACTTTCATTTTAAGAGTGGAGTGAGCAGATGGAGAGTTAAATCTCATAAGACCAAACCCTCATGTACACACGTTGGAAAGGGTGGGAGTTTCATCTCATGGGATGAAACTCCAAAAGGAACATTAATGAGAAGGTGAAAGGTTTTTGTTGTTACACAGAGTTTATCCATGAGTACACGTTGGAGGCATGGAGGGTTACCCAAGGGGCATACGATTGGGAGTTTCATCTCATGGGGTGAAACCCCCAAAGTAAATATTAATGAGGGAGGTGAAGAGCCATAGTTGTTACAAAGGGGCATCACCCAAAGGACATCACCCTTGGCGGAATTTCATTGAACAAGACAAGGAAAGACTTGGAGTTTCATTTCACTCTCTCCCTCTCTCTCTTGGCCGATCCCCCTCTCAAGACAAGAAACACTTAGAATAGTTTTCTATCTCAAGCTTGGCGGACCACTCTCATTGAACAAAGGAGAGAAACAATTTTTATCTTAAATCTCCTCTCTCTCTCCCTCTCAAACCTACACTTCTTGGCCGAACCACTCCTAGAGATTTTATCTTAATCAAGATCACTCTCGGCCAAGGATTAAGAAGGAAGGAAGAAGAGGCTAAGGAAGGAAAAGAGTGGAGGAGCAAGTCGGAATGAAAGAAACCGGAGGAGTCGCGGAATGGATAAGTACTTGATAAGATGTTATAAGTAAGAAAAGATGGTCAAGGAACATGGTTCGGCTATTGCATGGCCGAACCCTAATTTTATTATGGCTAAGGACTTTATGCATGACCTATGTAAGGAATAGTGAATGATCAAGGATCATGGTTTGGCCCTTGCATGGCCAAACCCTAAGTTTTATGTATGAGAACCATCAAGGACAAAAAAAAAAGGGTGGATGAGGTTCGGCCATGATGTATGGCTGAACCCCATCAAAGGATCAATCATGGATGTATGATTTATTTTAAAAAAAATAATGAACCATAGGGTTCGGCCATGTTGTATGGCCGAGCCCCATGGAAGGGTGTTAGTGATTTACAAGGTTTTAATGGAGAGAAATAATGGAGGAATGTTATTGATTTTTAAATGGCCTCAAATGTTGAAAAAGGGTAGAGAACCATGGACCATGGGTTCGGCCATAGTGTATGGCAGTACCCCATGGAGAGATATTGATGGACTTAGATATTTTGGACCATCAAAATGATGGGGGATGTTGGTAAATGTTAATGAGTGGTAAAGGATGAAAATCATGCAATTATGTTAGTGATTTTAAATAAGGTTTAAATGTTGTAAATGATAAATTTGAAATGAGGAAATAAGGAAGAACCAAGGACCATGGGTTCGGCCATGTTGTATGGCCGAACTCCATGGAGAAATATTAATGGATGTATTATGGATCCTTGGGTTTAAATGATGAATCTAAGTGTATGATTAAACCCCAATGGAGGGGCTTTGTTTATGGACCTAAGATTGTGAATGATTTAAAAGGGAAGATGGAAAAATGACATCATGGGTTCGGCCATGTTGTATGGCCGAACCCCATGAACCATTTTAATGGGTCATTCATGGATCTATGCATGTTTAGATGAACGGATTATCAAGCTAAGAAATGGAGGATTTAATTATAGATCTATGTTTATGGATCATGTTTTTGGATCTAGGTATGTATAAGTGACCTAAGTGTATGATTGAACCATGGAAAATGTTTGGTTGTGGATCTATGTTTTGGACCTAAGCATGAGGGGATGGAAATAATGGCAAAGATGTAAATGGGTGAAAATGATGGACCATGGGTTCGGCCATGGTGTATGGCCGAACCCCATGGAGAAGGTTTTATGGACTTAGGGTTTTTATGAATGTTAGATGATTAACTTATGTGTGTGTGGAATAATGAATCAAAGATGGCATGACCTTGGACCCAAAACCAAGTAAGTGAGGTTCGGCCATGTTGTATGGTCGAACCCCACTAAGGTATTTTGTGGACTTAAGTATGGTTAGAAAATCAAATGGAACATGGGTTTGATTTAATGATATGTAATAAGGTAACGGGACCTCACAAGAGGTGTACGATCGGTGAGCGGTTTTCGAACGAAAACGCAAGGACACATTAGTTGGTCATTGGTAGGATTCTTACCTCATTGAAACCATGGGATATGTATGATGATTTTAATTCATATTTTGATGAGTTATTTTGTATAAATGATATGTTTCAAACATGAGATTTTTAATGCAATGGTTTGTATTATTACATAGCATGTTCCACTTGCATCTCATGCATGGCATGGGAGGGATGAAATGTAACCGGAGATCCACACTCCGTCGGGGCGTTCGTAAAGCATTCGTGAGGATACCTTGATGAAAAATTTCCATCAAGAGAAAGACCTTGGGGTGCATTATCCACCAAGAGGTAACCGGAGTCCACGCTCCATCGGGGCGTCCGTAAGGCATTCATGAGGATATCTTGATGAGGATTTTCCATCAAGAGGACACCTTGATGAGGAGTTTTCCATCAAGAGGATACTATGTGTTTTTGATATGGATGATGGGTGGGACTCATGGCATATGACACCCATGGCATGGCATTGAATCAGTATGATTATGATCTCTATTATCATGCAATGTTTCTGGTTTTTATCTGTATGATTGGATCTCTATTATCATTCACTGTTTTGGATACGATGCTTTACAAGTACGGTATGATGTATTATATCTGGATTTTTATACTAACCCATGTGTTTGACCCTACTTGGAGTACCTACTGGGCGTGTTGTCTAACGCCCTACTTCTACCTTAGATGGTGACACAGGAAATGGACAAAACGAGGAACGAGATCGGAGCCAAGCTTAGAGCTTGGATGCTTTAGTTTCGTTTTATTTAAGTTACTAATGGACATGTATTTTGAGTAGCTAGCATTTGGGACTGTAATAATGTAGATTATTTGTTATGGTTTAGAATGTTAATTTTAAATATTTTAACTTAAGATAATTATTATTAAGTGATGGATCTCCTTGCTATCTAAAATGGAATAGAATTATTATTCTATTATATTTCCGTATCTATGACTTATTCTGCATGTATAGTCTTAGTACGTGTGAACCGTCTTGGTGGACTTGGTCCACTCACGTGTATGGATCTCCCGCTCTCTCTCACTCACTTATTAAAAAAAAAAAAAATAGACTTTGATTTTCGGCAAGTGAAAAAGGGCGGGGCATTACATGCTCGTCCGTGTTTTAACAGCTTTAGCTACATTATGGATGGATCATAGTTGGTAATGAACTGGTCCCGGCTAATCACAGTCTGGCCACGGCTGATCACGGTCTGGTCATGGCTGATCATGAACTGGTCATGGGACCGGTAAGGATGGGTCACGGACGGGTGACAAATGGGTTAGGACGGGTATCACCGTCCTCAGGATGGGTTTTGACTGTTCGCGAGACAGGTAACGGATGGTGAATTAAAATTGTCGCTTTTCCAGACCACGGGCATGTTTAGCGTGCTCGTCCGCGGTTGAGCACCTTCAATTACACTATGGATAGGGTGTTGTGCTGGTCACTACGTGGTCATGTGTTGGTCACGATGTGATCATGTGTTGATCACGACTTGGTCACGATCAGGCGACAGTTGGGTCACGAGTCGGTGACGGTTGGTGACGGTGAGGTGACTGTTGGTCACGGCTGATCACAGTCTTGTCACGACTAGTCACGGTCTGGTCACGATTGACCACAGCTACTCACGGTCTGGGTACGGCTGATCACGGCCAGGGCACGGTCCGGTCACGTTCTGGTCATGGCAGGTCGCAGCCCGGTCACGGTCTGCTCGCGGTCTGGTCACGGCTGATCATGGTCTGGTCATGGGACGGGTGACAGATGGGCTAGGACGGGTTTTTACCGTCCGCAGAAGGATGGTGGATGGTAAAATGAATTTGTCGCTCTGCCAGACCACGGGCATGTTAAGCGTGCTAGTCCGCGGTTGAGCACCTTCAGCTACACTTTGGACAGGGTGTTGTGGGCGAGGGACTGGTCACGGACGGGTTGCACCGTACGCGGGACGGGTTTCACTGTCTGTGAGATGGGTATCACTGTCTGCGGGACGGGTTACACTGTCTGCGAGACGGGTTGGACTCTCCGTGGGACGGGTTGTACTGTCCGTGGGACCGGTTACACTCTCTACGGGGCGGGTTGCACTCTCCACGAGACGAGTTTCACTGTCCGTGGGACGGGTTGAACTCTCTGCGGATGGGTTTCAACGTCCGCGGGACGGGTTTTTGAAATTGTCGCTCTGCCAGACCAGAGCATGTTTGGCGTGCTTGTCCACGGTTGAGCACCTTCAGCTACACTATGGATAGGGTATTGTGGGCCCAGGACTGGTCACGGACGAGTTGCACCATCCGCGGGACGGGTTTCACTATTTGTGGGACAGGTATCACTGTCTGCGGGACGGGTTGCACTGTCTGCGGGACAGGTTGCACTCTCCGCTGGACAGGTTGCACTCTCTGTGGGACGGGTTTCACTCTCCGTGGGAAGGGGTACACTGTCTGTGAGACGGGTTTCAACGTCCGTGGGATGAGTTTTTGAAATTGTAGCTCTGCCAGACCAAGGGCATGTTTGGCGTGCTCGTCCGCGGTTGAGCACCTTCAGTTACACTATGAATCGGGTCTTGTGGGAGCGAGACTGGTCACAGACGGGTTTCACTTCCTGCGGGACGGATTTAACTTCCCGTGGGACGGGTTTCACTTCCCGCTGGACGGGTTGCACTTCCCTCGGGACGAGTTTCACTTCCTGTGGGACGGGTTTCACCGTCTCCGGGATGGGTTGCTGACGGTAAAATGAAATTGTCGCTCTGCCAGACCACGGGCATGTTTGGCGTGCTAGTCCCTGTTGAACACCTTCAGCTACACTATGGACCGGGTGTTGCCAGCACGAGACTGATCAAGAACGGGTTTCACCGTCCGTGGGGGGGGTTGCACTGTCCGCTAGATGGGTTTCACCCTTCGCAGGACGGGTTTCACTTCCTGCGGGTCGGGTTTCGCTTGCTGCGGGATGGGTTTCACAATCCGTGGGACGGGTAGCAGACTGTAAATTGAAATTGTCACTCTGCCAGACCACGGGCATGTTTGGCGTGCTAGACTGCAGTTGAGCACCTTCAGCTACACTATGGACCAGGTGTGTTGTGGGGATGAGACTGATCAAGAACGGGTTTCACCGTCGGCAGGACGGGTTGTACCACCCGCTAGACGGGTTTCACCCTCCGCAGGACGGGTTTCACATCTCACAGGACGGGTTTCACCCTCCGTGGGATGGGTCGCAGACGGTAAAATGAAATTACCGCTCTGCCAGACCACGGGCATGTTTGGTGTGCTCGTCCGTGGTTGAGCACCTTCAGCTACACTATGCACCAGGTGTTGTGGGCACGGGACTGGTCAAGGACGGGTTTCACTGTCTGTGGGACGGGTTGCACCATCCACAGGACGGGTTTCACTTCCAGAGGGACGGGTTTCACTTCCCGCAGGACGGGTTTCACTTCCTGCGAGACGGGTTTCACTTCCTGCAGGACGGGTTGCTGACGGTAAAATGAAATTGTCGCTTTGCCAGACCACGGGCATGTTTGGCTTGCTCGTCCGCGGTTGAGCACCTTCAATTACACATGGACCGGGTGTTGTTGGCATGGGATTGGTCAAGGACGAGTTTCACCGTCCGTGGGACGGGTTACATCATCCGTGGGACAGGTTTCACTTCCCGCAGGGCGGGGTTTCACTTCTTGCGGGACGGGTTTCACTTCCCGCAGGACGGGTTTCACTTCCCGGGGGACGATTTTCACTTCCCGTGGGACGGGTTTCACTTCTTGTGGGACGGGTCGAGGACGGTAAAATGAAATTGTTGCTCTGCCAGCCCACGGGCATGTTTGGCGTGCTCGTCCGCGGTTAAGCACCTTCATCTACACAATGGATTGGGTGTTGTGGGCACGGGACTGGTTACGTACGGGTTTCACCATCTGTGGGACGGGTTTCACCATCCACGGGACGGGTTTCACTTCCTGCGGGACGGGTATCACATCCTGCGGTACGGGCTTCACCGTCCGCGGGACGGGTCACGAACGGTAAAATGAAATTGTCACTCTGCTAGACCACGGGCATGTTTGGCGTGCTCGTCCGCGGTTGAGCACCTTCAACTACACGATGGATAGGGTATTGGTTGGTCACGACGTGTCATGTGTTGATCACGACTTGGTCACGGTTGGGTCAAGAGCCGGGGACTGTGGGGAGACAGTTGGTCACGGGTATGGGCTCTTCAAAGGCGGTGTATTGGTAGAATAATTTTTGTCAGATGTTTTTTTGTGCACAGCGGTGAGCGGTACGTTGTTCATTTAGACGACCCTTTTGTCGTACGCTCACTCTTGCCTGGCAAGGGGTGCGGTGGTGGAAACGGGCGATGGGCTGCGCGATTCGTGTTGGCACGTGCGTGGTGATCGGTCTGAGTTCATCGGCGGACTTCCTCCCTCCATTGGTGGAAGGTCGCTTTCGTGTACTCTCCATTTCAGCTCATTTGACGCGATGGGCGTGTATTCGCTCCACGTAGTGCATTGCTTATTAGATGGCCTGTGCACGTACCTTATGTGGAAACGACTCGTTATTGTCATGGCTCTTGACCCCATTGTCGTGCTATCGGCGATGGGGTGGGACATTGGGCGGGTGTGTGTCGTACTGCCTCAATGCGGTCGGATCTCGCCTGCAGTTCTCTAGGCCCATGCACGCACGCATCCGCCCATACCTTTTTGATGCAGAGGACGAAGGTGGGGGTAGGGCTTCTCTTGGAGATTCCTCTACCCTGGAAAACACTCAACCGCCTATCGGTGGACGTTCGGCGCCGTGCGTGTCTCTCCCTTCCTCTGCATGGGGAAAGAGGTGCAGGCACTGGGGCGCGGGACTCCTTTTGATGGACCCTACCTGGTTGATCCTGACAGTAGTCATATGCTTGTCTCAAAGATTAAGCCATGCATGTGTGAGTATGAACGAATTCAGACTGTGAAACTGTAAATGGCTCATTAAATCAGTTATAGTTTGTTTGATGCTATCTTATACTCGGATAGCCATAGTAATTCTAGACCTAATACGTGCACCAAACCCCGACTTCTGGAAGGGATGCATTTATTAGATAAAAGGTCGATGTGGGCTGTGCCCGTCGCTCTGATGATTCATGATAACTCGACGGATTGCACGGCCTCTGTACCGGCGATGCATCATTCAAATATCTGCCCTATCAACTTTCGATGGTAGGATAGTGGCCTACTATGGTGGTGACGGTGACGGAGAATTAGGGTTCGATTCCGGAGAGGGAGCCTGAGAAACGGCTACCACATCCAAGGAAGGCAGTAGGCGCAAATTACCCAATCCTGACACGGAGAGGTAGTGACAATAAATAACAATACCAGGCTCTTCGAGTCTGGTAATTGGAATGAGTACAATCTAAATCCCTTAACGAGGATCCATTGGAGGGCAAGTTTGGTGCCAGCAGCCACGGTAATTCCAGCTCCAATAACGTATATTTAAGTTGTTGCAGTTAAAAAGCTCGTAGTTGGACCTTGGGATGGAATGGCCGGTCCGCCTCTGGGTGTGTACAGGTCGTCTCGTCCCTACTGCCGGCGATTCGATCTTGGCCTTAACTGGCGGGGTTGCACCTCCGGCGCCGTTAGTTTGAAGAAATTAGAGTGTTCAAAGCAACCCTACACTCTACATACATTAGCATGGGATAATATCATAGGATTTCGATCTTATTCTATTGGCCTTCGGGATCGGAGTAATGAAGAACAGGGACAGTCGGGGGCATTCGTATTTCATAGTCAGAAGTGAAATTCTTGGATTTATGAAAGACGAACAACTGCGAAAGCATTTGCCAAGGATGTTTTCATTAATCAAGAATGAAAGTTTGGGGCTCGAAGACGATCAGATACCGTCCTAGCCTCAACCATAAACGATGCCGACCAGGGATCGGCGAATGTTGCTTTTAGGACTCCGCCGGCACCTTATGAGAAATCAAAGTGTTTGGGTTCCGAGGGAAGTATGGTCGCAAGGCTGAAACTTAAAGGAATTAATGTACAATGTTTCTATCTTATTTTGATGAATTAAGTTGTAAAGGATATGTTTCAAATGTGAGTTTTAATGCTATATTTATTATATAAAATAACATGTGTTTCATTAGCATCTCATGCATGGGATGAAGTGAAGGATATGTAACCGGAGGGGCCACACTCCGTCGGGGCGTCTGAAAAACCTATGTGGGATATTTGATGTGTTTTTCCATCAAGAAGAAACCGGAGGGTCCATACTCCGTCGGGGCGTCCGAAAGACCTATGTGGGGGTACTTTTATGTACATGTGATGGGTGTGACTCATTGCATTTGACATCATGACATGGCATGGTTTATATGGTTTTTTACATTATGATATTATTATATATGTTTTGTACTAACCATGTGTTAGCCCTTATTGGAATACCTACTGGGCACGTTGTTCTAACGCTACTTCTACCCTAGTGGATGATATAGGAAACAAGGAGAACGATGAACGTAAAACGGGTCAAGCATAGGAGCTTGGATGCTTTTAATTTATATTTTGATTAAGTTACTTATGGACATGTATTTGAGTAATTAGACTTCGGACATGCAATAATTTAGATGGTTTGCTTGGTTGGATATTTATTTGGATAATTATGACATTTTATTTATGGATAAAGACTTGACGTACTTTGCTATCTGAAATGGAATAGAACTAGGTTCTATTATAATTCCGCATGTTATGATTTAATTCCGCAAGTTTTATATTGTTATGTGTGAACTGTTTTTCATGGACTTAGTCCATGCACACATAGGTTCGGCCAGTTTAGGGTCGGACTTAGCTCGCGTTGTGGCGTCCCTCTCTCTATCACTCTTTGTTTATAAAAAGAAAAAAATAGACTCTTATTTTCAGAAAGGAAAGCGAGTGAAAAAGGGCGGGCCGTTACAGTTGGTATCAGAGCGAAACAGAAAGATTGAATCTTTCGGAGTAAATTAGTCCAGCCTACGTGCATTAATTTACTTCGTTAGACTCAGACGGAACAACGATGAATGATAGCAAAGGAAGTACAGCCAAAATAACTGGATTTATCAAACATAGCAAAATAAGATGTATTCCCCCAAAAAAAAAAAAAATCAAGAGTGCTTATTTGGAAATTTCCCAGAATAGGAAGATACAAACTTTACGATGATAACTAAGTCACGATATTTTTTTCAATGGCTTAGGGAAAAATGGCTCCAAAGAGAAGGACCCAACAAAACCCAAATCGGGGTGAGGATGAGGTAGAACAACCTCGAAATGAAGAGGAACGATAATCTCATCATGAAGAGGAAGAACAACCATCCCACCAAGAGGAGGAGGAACAAAGCAGCTTGAATATACCGGTGGTGCCTCCTGAACTACAAAATTTTGTTCAAGCGGTGGTCACTTTAGTGCTTCAACAACACTTGAATGGGAATGGAACCACCAATGAGACCAATGATAGGAGCATGGTCAGGGACTTCCAGCAACAGTGCCCACCTTATTTCAAAGGGAGAGGGCTGTCGAGGTAGAAAATTGGCTGAAAAAGATCACTCAGATCCGGACCCTACTTAAGATTTCGAGTCATACTGACAAGATTTTACTGGCCACGTCGCAACTGATTGATGATGCCGGTAAATGGTGGGAGGTGGTAGAGAAGCAGCGAGCACTCATTCCGGAAGAAGAGAGGATTGCAATGACTTGAGAGCAGTTCTCAACTACCTTCTTGGATCATTATTTCCCTGAGGAGGAGAAGGAGCGCCAGACTCAGGCTTTTCTATCTTTGGTACAAGGTACCATGACGGTGGCAGAGTACCACCAGGAGTTTCTTAGTTTATCTTGCTATGCATTCTATATGGTGGATACAGAGTATCGAAGGGCACGCAAGTTTGAGCGGGGCCTACGGCTAAGCATAAGGGCCAAGGTAACCATATTTAAAGCAGCTACATTGGCAGAGGTGGTTAGCAGGGCCACTATAGCAGAGTAAGAGATGGTTGAGTTAACACATTTTGACAATCACAGAGCTCAGAGTGGGAGGGGTACTTTTCAGCCTAATAAGAAGTTCCGACCGAACTTTAGCAGACCCTCACCATCCACTGGGTCAACAGGGGGCTTTTGTCCCAATCATCCCTCCCCATCTGCATCAGTCACTCAGGGTCCTAGAAGGGTGAACAACTGCTTTCATTGTGATCAACCGGGCCATTTTAATAGGGAATGCCCACAACTCAACAAACCCTCTTATTCTAGAGGTTCATCTCGCCCACCAGTTAGACCAGCTAACTCACGAGGAGGCAGGACATTTAACCAAGTGGGACGGGCGCCTACAAGATCTGGACGGTTATTTACCTTAGCACCTCCAGCAGCAGAGGATCACTCTGTGATTCAAGGTATGGTTGTAGTCACTAGTTCCTACGCCTTTGCTTTATTTGATTCTGGAGCATCCCACTTTTTCATATCTGCTGCATTTATAACTGCTACTGGTACATTGGTACAAAAATTGTCCACATCACTCACCATTGTATCCCCCATCGGAGACACATCATTGGGACTTATATGCACAACAGTGAATACTGAGCTCACTGGACTTAGATTTGAGTTCAACTATTTGGTACTCAATATGACAAAATATGATATTATTTTCGGCATGGATTGTTGGCTAGCTTTAAGGCCAACATTGATTGTTATCGCCGCAGGGTGACATTTTTGTCACCCGAGGGAAAACAACATGTGGTGCGTACTGACAAACAAAGCAGACTGCATGAAGGGTTGAATCACCTAGTATTGAACAGTATCCAAATCAACAAGGCACCGGTGACTAAAGTTCCAACAATAGTAAAGGACTATGCAGACGTATTTCCAAAAGAACTCCTTAACTTGCCTTCCATGAAGGAGATTAATTTTGAAATCAGGTTGTATTCTGGCACTGCACCAGTGTCATTACCACACTACCGGATGGCACCAGCAGAGATGTCCTAGATAAAGAAGCAGATTGATGAACTGCTCAGACTGGGTTGCATCCGGAACAGTACATTGGCTTGGGGAGCTCCGGTTTTATTTGTAAAGAAGAAGGATGGTTCACTCTGTATGTGTGTGGACTATCGAAAGCTGAATCAGCTGACAGTCAGAACCAAGTATCCCCTACCCAGGATCGATGATTTATTTGATCAACTTAGAGGTTCCAGTTATTTCTCTAAGATTAACCTGATGTCCGGATAGCATCAAATCCAGGTTAGGGAGGAGGACATAGAAAAGACATCATTCAGAACACGGTATGGGCTATATGAGTTTGTAGTCATGCCGTGTGGACTCACCAATGCATCGGCTATATTCATGGACCTAATGAACAGGATTTTCCGTCCTTACTTGGACCAATTTGTCATCGTATTTATTGATGACATTTTGATTTATTCTAAGACTCAGGAAGAACACGCTGAGCACCTGAGGATAGTTCTGGATACTTTGAGGAAAAACAAATTATATGCCAAAGCAAGAAAATGTGAATTTTGGCTATCTGAGGTCAACTTTTTGGGGCATGTAATATCAACAGAAGGTATAGCCGTGGACCAGGGCAAGGTGGCTGCAGTAAGAGATTGGAAAGCACCGAAAAATGTGACTGAGATCCGTAGCTTTCTGGGATTGGCTGGTTATTATCGGAAGTTTATCATGGAACTTCTCCAAAATTGCATCTCCACTGACCCGACTCACTCAGAAAGGAGTCAAATTTGAGTGGTCAGATGTTTGCAACCGGAGATTTGAAACACTAAAGGAGAGACTTAAACTGCTCCTATCTTAATTTTGCCGGAAAGAGGCAGGGGTTATGAAGTATAATACGATGCTTCAGGAGAAGGAGTGGGGTGTTCACTCAGTCAAAGTCATCGTATGGTGGCATACGGATCAAGACAATTGAAAATACATGAACGTCTCTATCCTACGCACGATCTGGAACTGACAGCAGTGGTTTTCGCTCTTAAAAGCTGGACACTATTTTTATGGTGAGAAATTTGAAGTGTTTTCCGATCATAAGAGCTTGAAATATTTGTTTGATCAGAAAGAACTCAACCTGAGGCAGCGCAGATGGATGGAATATCTGGCAGATTATGAGTTCACACTTTGTTATCACCCTGGCAAGGCGAACAAGGTGGCAGACGCCCTCAACCGCATATCACATGCATCAGTGGCATGTTTGATCAGGACAGAATGGGAGATGCTGAATACCATACGAGAGTTCAATTTATATATCAATAACCATGGGAGTATGTACAACTTGATCATACGGTCCAACATAGTTACCAAGATTGAACAGGAACAGCAGATAGACCTGAAAGTAGAGGAGATATGGGCCAAGATGTCTACTGGTGAAGTTATACCGGAATGGGAATTACGACCAGGACAGGGTCTTACATTCCGAGGAAGGATATTTGTGCCTAAGAGCTGCAGAAAAGAGTTACTGATTGAGGCACATCAGACCAAACTCTCTATTCATCGGGGCAGCACCAAGATGTATAACGACCTGAAAAGACATTACTGGTGGCACAGACTCAAAAGAGATGTGGCAGAATTTGTGGCTCATTGTTTAACGTGTCAGCAGGTTAAGACGGAACATCAGAAGCCACCAGGGTTACTCAAACCCTTACCAGTGTCGGAATGGAAATGGGAGCACATCTCCATGGATTTTGTGACAGGGTTGCCAAGGTCTTCAGAGGGCAACGATGCAATATGGGTCGTGGTAGACCAACTGACTAAGCCTGCACATTTTCTTCCTATTAAGATGACAGACTCATCTGAGACTTTGGGTCGGCTGTATATCAGGGATATCATCAGATTGCATGGTATTCCTCGGACTATTGTGTCCGACAGAGATGGTCGAGTCACCGGCAGAGTATGGCAGAGTATGCAGTCGGCTATGGGAACAGATCTACTGACCAGTACAACATTCCATCCAAAGACTGATGGGCAGTCTGAGAGGACAGTTCAAACATTGGAGGATATGCTGAGAGCATGTATGCTAGATTTCAAGGGTGGATGGGAGGATCACTTGCTGTTGGTAGAATTCTCATACAACAACAGTTATTAGGCAAGCCTCCAGATGGCTCCATTTGAGGCATTATATGGTAGACCATGTCGATCACCTATGTGCTGGACAGAGGCCGATGAGCCTGAACTGATTGGACCTGAGTTGGTTGCAGAGACTATAGCGCAGATACAGTTAATACGGCAACATCTATTGACTGTACAGAGTCGTCAAAATAGCTATGCTGACAAGAGGAGGAGGTTTCTTGAATTTGAAGTGGGGGACATGGTGTTCTTGAAAGTCTCGCCACGAAAGGGACACATGAGATTTGGAAAGAAGGGGAAAATGTCGCCAAGATATGTGGCACCATTTTCAATCATTAGAAGGATGGGGGACGTGGCCTATCAATTGGCATTCCCATCACAGCTGGCATCTTTGCAGGATGTGTTCCATATATCAATGTTGAGGAAGTACAATCCTGATCTTTCTCATGTACTGAACATGTAAGACATAGAGATCCAAAGCTACGTGACATACATCGAAAAGCTTGTCCGAATGGTGGACACAGAACAAAGGGTATTATGGAACCAAGTGATTCAGTTTGTCAAGGTGGTATGGGATCGACATGGCATTGAAGAAGCTACATGGGAACTCGAATCGGAAATGAGAACAACTCATCCTGAACTATTTATGTAAATGTTTGAAACCCTACTTCACTTGATTTTCAGGACGAAAATTTTAAAAAGTTGTATTGTAACACCCTGGATTTTCAAGTTATCAATATATATGAAAATTACCCATTTAATTTGTGAATTATTAGATATGGACCTTATATGGGTAAAGTGTTGGGTCATTGCCCAATTAAGACCTAACGGATTGTGGAATTGGTTTCAATAAAATTAAATGGGGCTGAATTAAAATGGTAATGAAACATAATTATAAATAAGGGATATGGATTAAGAATATGCGCATAAGGGGATTACTAAATAAAAAAGGTGGCTTGGTCGTGTATATGAGATATTTAATCCATGATATGCGTATGGAGTGGAAGCCAAGGAAGGATATATGTATGAGGTGTATGGAGATATTGTGCATACGGATGGAGAGATTTTAGGATTCCATGGTCGTGTGTGACATATGCATATCCATGAGATATGCGTATACAAGATAAGATATATTAGAGTATCCTTTTAAAAGGAGTCCCTTTCCTAGTTAAAAACGGCATACATAAAATAAGGGAGGCGCGTACGGCAATTGCTATCTCAGCACCTTCTAAGTTAGGATCAAGTGGAAGTTTATAAAACAGACAACAACAGGGGCGCATGACACCTTCTAAATTAGGACTGATTGCAAGTTCATAAAAGACAAACATAAAGGGCGCACGGCATTACACAAATCAACAGGGTCTTGAAGCTGGTGTGTACTGACAAGAAGGTTCTTGGCTATGCGAAAGATCAAGAAGAAGAAGGAAAATGCTAAGGAAGAAAAGGATCGGAAGAACCAATCGGAGCGAAGGAAAACTAAAGGAGTCGCGGAACCGGTTAGTACTTGATAATTTTGTTTAAAAGAAAAGAACCATAGGGTTCGGCCGTGGTGTATGGCCGAACCCCATGGAAGAGAATTGGGAGATGATCATGATAATTTTAATGAAAGGGATGAACCATAGGGTTCGGCCATGTTGTATGGCAGAACCCCATGGAAGGGCTTTGGTGATTTTTAATGGAAGTTTGAAAGATGAAAACCATGGAAGTGGTTAAGAAAGTTATATGGGTTTAAATGGTTGAAGAGGAGTTGATGAACCATAGGGTTCGGCCATGATGAAGGGCCGAACTCCATAGAGGAACATTGGTTATTTTTTTATGGGTTGGAAACCATGGAAAGACATGGTTTAATTTATGGGTTTTTGAGGAATGAAAACCATGGAATATTATGATGATGTTAAAGGATTTAAAATGGACAAGAATTATGGAATTATTACTCACATAGTTAGATCCCGGAGATGATGGCAAAATTGTAATTATCGGCTAAAAATGAAAGATCATGGGTTCGGCCATGGTGTATGGCCGAACCCCATGAGGAATGTTTATGGACTTGGACTTTATGGTAAATCAAATGGGCCATGATTTTAATTGATTGATATATTATAAGGTAACGGGACCTCACAAGGTGTGTACGATCGTGAGCGGTTACCAGACGAAAACGCAAGGACGCGTTAGTGATCTTTGGTAGGATTCCACCTCTTTGAAACCATGGGCTTAATGTACAATGTTTCTATCTTATTTTGATGAATTATGTTGTAAAGGATATGTTTCAAATGTGAGTTTTAATGCTACGTTTACTATATAAAATAGCATGTGTTTCATTAACATCTCATGCATGGCATGGGGTGAAGGATATGTAACCAGAGGGGCCACACTACGTCGCGCGTTCGAAAAACCTATGTGGGATACCTTGATGTGCTTTTCCATCAAGAAGAAACCGGAGGGTCCACACTCTGTCGGGGCATCCGAAAGACCTATGTGGGGGTACTTTTATGTACATGTGATGGGTGAGACTCATTGCAACGACCTGTCCCGTTACGGGCACGTTAAAACCGACACAGATTCCTAAAATCGATCCAATACAATTTAGGGTATATATATATATATTTTTTTTTTTCTTTTTTTTGGAAGACACTGCTCCCGCAACTCACACTGATCATAATAGTCCACCAATAAACCAAAAATCGTAAGCAACGATCATAGTTACAAATTATAGCATCACTTCATTATTACATTTATCCAACTCAATGAAACGTACACATAATTTGAATACATCAGAAAGTCCTCAATTACAAGATGGGACCCTGACAAAGTGCAAAACTGCAACTCTACGCCCAACGTCCAACTGAGGGTCCCGCCAACCCTCCCTCTATGAAGTACCTGTGAGGCAAGGGGGTGAGCTCTACATGCCCAGTGAGGGAACACATGCATCATAAGTCATCAAGCATACACTGCACATAATCATATGGACATATCAATGCCTAGGATGTCTACGTGCATGACCATACAAACATGTGCCCTACCCCTAGCACATAGGCCCATGTCAGCCGGGCCTCTAGGACATCCTCTAACCAACCCAATGAAACTCCCTTATGGGCCCAACCGCAATAGTCCACCCATCCACGGTTACGCAAACTGATCCTCAGTCGGATCGGGATCTCTAGTCCTCAACTAGACCTATGACCCTCTCATGACAACCCGCACACATACCACGACCAACCCAATAGCCGGACTCACTGGAGTCCCAAACTGATTACCACACGGGAGTAACCACCTCACTAGTCAGCGAACGACCAACCAGACTCATCTATGGTCTCATCAACCAAGCATCAGAGTCTCGATAGTCAAACCTATAACCTTGGACCCTATATGTTGGTCTCCACTCGACTGGTGTATCCACCTCTCACAGAATTCTATATGTTTTCTACCGAGTAAGCTGGCCGAACTCACTAGTTAGGCGCCCATAAATTCCTGGTGAGTCAACACCCACAACACAAGTCTCAACAATGAACCCCAATACCATAACCGCGGGTAAACATACTACCACATCGCACCACAGGCTGTCCCCACCATACAGGTGTCCTAGCCTGGAATACCATACCTCAGACTATACCCACCCTCCACGTGTCATAGCCTGGAACATCATCTCGTACCACATCGCAGGTTGTCCCCACCCTACAGGTGTCCTAGCCTGGGATATCTCATCACATCGCAGGCTATCCCCACCTTACAGGTGTCCTAGCCTTGAATATCTCATCACATCGCAGACTGTCCCCACCCTACAGGTGTCCCAGCCTGGAATATCTCATCACATCGCAGGATGTCCCCACCCTACAGGTGTCCTAGCTTGGAATATCTCATCACATCGCAGGCTGTCCCCACCTTACAGGTGTCCTAGCCTGGAATATCTCATCACATCACATCGCACCATCCCTCGATCAATGAGCAGGCGACCACATCCTCAGCCTACTCGGTCATCCGGGGAATCACAAACCATACCAGCGGGAGCTGTCCCTCATCGCATCGTCCCTCGACCTAGGCGAGCACCTCCTCAGCCGACTCTGTCATCAAGGGATCACAAACTATTCCAGCGGGAGTTGACCCTCACCGCTCCATCCCTCGACCTAGGCGAGCGCTTCCTCAGCCTACTCGGTCATCTAGAGATCACAAACTATGCCAGCGGAAGCTGTCCCTCACCACTCCATCCTCGACCAAGGTGATTATCTCCTCAGGCTACTCGGTCATCCAGGGACCACAAGGCATACTGGCGGGAGCTGTTCCTCACCGCACCATCCCTCGACCTAGGCGAGCACCTCCTCAGCCTACTCGGTCATCTAGGGATCGCAAACTATGCCAGCGGGAGCTGTCCCTCACCGCTCCGTCCCTCGAGCTAGGCGATCACCTCCTCAGCCTACTCTGTCATCCAAGGACCACAAGGCATACTGGCGGGAGCTTTTCCTCACCGTACAATCCCTCGACCTAGGCAAGCACCTCCTCAGCCTACTCGGCCATCCGGGGATCACCTCATCCATCACACATTCGGGTATCGGAACCGCAAGGGGCTTCTAAGGTTACCTTGGGTGAAGCAACATTCAGCCTGATGGCCTATCTAGGATTAACATAACTACTTCCCCAAAGAGTCCCTATTGGGGACTTCCAGGCACCTTGTTCCCCAAGTCAGGTTACACCTCCCTCAAAGGTGTATATGGGAAATACAAGACAGACCGACCATTTTATCTATGCAAGGGGTTACGACTACCCATTTCCATCACAAGGGAGTCCGAATCCCAACCACGCCTCCACTGCGCGGTCCCACATAACATCCACACCCTAGCTACCCGACAAGATAGGGAGAGTCTCTAGATCCTGATGTTACCTAGTACCCATGCCCCCCACCGACATCCCACATACGTCAGTTATATGTATGCACAATTAACTCTACACTTACACATGCTATTAACATAGTTCGCCACATAATAATCAAGTGTATGCATCACTATCTATCACTGGTTGGCATGTTAACATCCAAGCATGTTATAACGTCTAGCAGTCCAAACTAATTATTACGTGATCATATGGTATATTATCAACAGAATACATCACACCATAATCAGACATATACCACCACATATTACATATTCACATGCTGGCATCTTAGCATATTATCAACCAAAATAAACTCCAATCATGTAACCCTCAATCAATCAATTATGACCTTAATTTAACCAATTCATATATGCCTCTGCAGGCATCGGATACGAATACATCCGGATGGGGACCCGCCACATAATAGTATCAACAGTTCCCTTGCCGAGTGGCTCGTAATATCGGGGACCCCCATTCGCTACATTCTGTACCCACACATCTGATATAGTAGTAATATGCATAGATGCATGCTAAAAGCGGTGATAAGTTCCCTCACCTGTGTGTGCCTCAAAATCCAAAGCGAGAAAGACAGTACGCTCGGTTGAAAGGAGCTCAATCTATTGAAAAAAAAAAGGAGCAAAGGTATAAGCAATTGGGCAAAAAGGGCCAAACGAAACCTGGAGTGCAAACGGGCTTGAAACTGGGCCGGGCCCGAAACTAGTCGGAGGGAAACTGGGCCGGGCCGAACAAAACCGAGCCAGACTGAAACCTGGGCCGAACTAGCCGAGTCGGGTCTGGGCCGAGTCGGACTGGGCTAGCTCTACCTGAAATTGAACTCGATCGAGTCGGCTCAGTAACCCAGTTGGAAAAAAAATCGGGAAACTAAGGGAAAGAGGGGGAAAAGAAGGGAAAAGGAAGGAAACCAGAGAGAGGGAAAGAGAAGGAAGAAGATCAAGAAGAAGAAAGGAGGAACTCGAGTACTTGGCAGCACCGGAGGAGGATTCGACGGTAGGGGCAAGCGAATCCGAACTCCGACGACGGCGGGGAGGATGGAATCCGAAGGATCTGGAGAAGAGAGAAGAGGGGCAGCAGCGGCAGTCGAAGCTAGGTTGGGAGGGATTTAGGGTTTCAGAGGGAAAGAGAAAGGCGAGGTGGAGGCGGCAGTGAAAAGGGGCTTTAGGGTTTGCTCGAGAAAGAGGAAGGAGAGGAAGGGAGGAACGAAAGAGCCAAGAGAAAGAGGAGGGGAAGGACGGTTGCAGCAGCAGCAGTAGATACGGCACTGTAGCACATTGCTACAGTGCGGCGCAAAGGAAGGATTTTGAAGGGGAGAGGTTTAGGGTTAGGTCTAGGGTTTTCAAAACATGTAAAAAAATTCAAAAATCAAGTTTTTTTTTTTCCAAAATAAATAAATTTAAAATGTTTTGGAATGGCAAATTCTTGAATAATCCAAAATCACCAAAATGCCCTTCGAGTCTCCAAACTCAAAATCGGGCAACCCAGGGCCCACCATGGAGCCCACACTCTCCCTACTGTTATCAAACCTCTAAAAACCCGAAGAATCGGGTCGGATTGTTACAATACTACCCCTTTAAGGAATTTCGTCCTCGAAATTCACCTTAGGCTCAAATCTTATGAAAAATCTGGGTAAAAACAGCCTCCGTACAGCTGAAACTCACTCTCAAACCAATCTTCCCACAACAAGATGATGCCACAACACATGATCCACTGAAACAACACTGCCACTAGTCACCATGAATAGCCGAACAACCTGTATAATAGTATGCACCACCATCGAAACCAGTGACTTCCACCTGACCAATTTCATCAGCTCAAAAACCCTCCTAACCATACATGGTTCCCACAGAATTGCATTAAGGTCTTCCCCCAACACGGGGGAATTCTATTTAGTCGGTCACAAAGTGCTTTTCTCAGAATCATCAAAACGCCAGTCTGTCGTTGCTGTTGTACCCAAACTCTATCAGGAACCAGCAGTACTCTCAACTCACTTCATAATCAAGGGCGTCAAAACATAATACATGTCCTTTGGAACCTGCATGGTCTGTCCTGACAGGTTGTCTGTCCACCAATAATACGCTAAGCTAAAACACGGCTGAGCATATAACTCTCTCTGTAACACAGTCCGATCTAACAGGCATGACTTAAATCTCAATCTGACACTGTTATCTCGGGAATCTTGTACAAACCAGCTCTTTACTCAAACCAAATTGGTCCAGAAAGCTCCAAGAAATCGGTCATCCTCACCCTAAGGAGATAGGTGAGTTCTGCCAATCTATCCACTATCACCCATACCACTCATCCATGATGAAGGAGTCAAAGCATCCACACATGGCACCATCCATGTTGAGCCACCACCAACCTACTCTAGAGGGTCAAGTCGCCATCAGGTCTCACATCCTAGATATCTTGTCCACCATCACACATCACAACACCCCATAGTCTGACTGTCTCTGCATTTGAACGCTGATTCTTTGGGGCTCTACCACTCAACACTGGTTGAACCACCTCGTTGCATAGACTGGTCGCTGTAGTCTCCGCACCTGATCAACAATCACTCCATGAACTTCATCCATCACGTCCGCTTCATGCTCAATTCTTCCTGAACAACCAAGTGCTCAAAACCACAGTGATGGGGGATACTCAGAGTCTCCCTCAACAATGGTATCTCCAACTCGAGTACATCACCATCAACATCCATCCCGAGCTATTAATGAAAAGTTATACTCATCATTATCAAGTCGTCTCGAGTTAGAAGCGACCAATTAACCATCGTGTATCAGCACACAACCATTATCATCCCTAGAAACATCACAATAATGGTCGTCTGCCTCCACTCAAGAAAAATCGTCTCACTACCATTGCACCAAGAGCTAACCGTTCTCCCTCTGACCAATCTAACTACAAGCACGTTCACCTGAAGTAATCTGAACAAACTGTCAAACACAACTTCCGCCCTGTCCTGGCAAACCTGTCGCACTACCTGTCGAAACCACATTGCTAAGCAGCTACATTTATGAGATCAAAACTCGTATCTGACAAGATCCCGAATAAAACACATCCTCAAGAAGCAACAAAGATCCTCTCAGCCGTCTCAACAAGTCGTCAATCTCCAGTAGAAGAACTTCATCCTACTCTTTAACTTTGTTCAGTCGTCGACCACTGGCACAAAATCTAACTGAGTCACCCTTCTTCTAGGCTAACAAAGTTGGTATGTCACCTGGTGAAATACCTAGGCAAATAGGTCTCACCGACTTTAGCCCACAAGTCTAGTCTATATGTCCAACACCCCTGTCGGTAACATCCCAACGCCTGGCATTCCAGTGTCCTCTCAACTCAAACTGACTGACAAGCCACACGGTGACCAGATCCCTCAACACCCTAGCTGATGGTAAACCACTGTCTCTAAATAGAACACTTCCAACGGTTAAGAGATCTGTCTTTTGCTGTAATACGCTACATGTAACCCTGCACAATATCCGCCAATCACTCCAACGGAGACATGACAAACAAGGCGTCTCCATCACCTATACTCCCAAACTCAAACCACGGCGAAGCTCAAAGTCATCAAGGGAGTCACGTATCTGAATCAGGTCAAGTCTCAGACCAAAAACCAAGGGGTACTATCACATCACTCGCATCATTCAGATGTATCAACCCATGCGGGGTGTTGCTGCCACACTCAGATTACTGCACTGAAGTCGTACTCTGGTTAAATACTCTGACTTCCCGCTAGCAAGATGTTTCGGGTCTTCAGCATACACACATTGACAATGGAGATAAACATTCTACTCACCAACACTTGGTTCTTCAAAGTCTCTATCAAGGGTCGGGGAATCTCTAAGGTCTCTGGGTTACTATCCCCGGTACGATTTCCCCTACTCTATCAAGTGCTCAATCTCACCAGGAGTCAATCCACATAATAAAAGTCTGACCAGGCTCAATACCAGACAAGAACCCAAAGCAAAAATACATCTCTAGGACTCAAGCTCCAGGGCCACCCGATCATACTTACTACAACAACTTAGGGAAGTCCAAACACCAAAATGGAAACAAGCTTCATCTACCCTATCACACAGGGGATGAACTTAATCTTGGCCATTATCTCACACATCTCTAACCCATGCACAGTTCGAGAGTTGAACCGTGCTCTGATACCAACTGTAACGACCCGTCCCGTTACGGGCACGTTAAAACCGACACAGATTCCTAAAATCGATCCAATACAATTTAGGGTATATATATATATATATATATATATTTTGGAAGACACCGCTCCCGCAACCCACACTGATCATAACAATCCACCAATAAACCAAAAATCGAAAGCAACCATCATAATTACAAATTATAGCATCACCTCACCTCATTATTACATTTATCCAACTCAATGAAAAGTACACATAATTCAAATACATCAGAAAGTCCTCAATTACAAGATGGGACCCTGACAAAGTGTAAAACTGCAACTTTACACCCAACGTCCAACTGAGGGCCCACCAACGCTCCCTTTATGAAGTACCTGTGAGGTAAGGGGGTGAGCTCTACATGCCCAGTGACGGAACACATGCATCATAAGTCATCAAGCATACACTGCACATAATCATATGGACATATCAATGCCTAGGATGTCTACGTGCATGACCATACAAACATGTGCCCTACCCCTAGCACATGGGCCCACGTCAGCCGGGCCTCTAGGACATCCTCTAACCAACCCAATGAAACTCCCTTATGTGCCCAACCGCAACAGTCCACCCATCCACGGTTACGCAGACTGATCCTCAGTCGGATCGGGGTCTCTGGTCCTCAACTAGACCTATGACCCTCTCATGACAACCCGTACACATACCACGACCAACCCAAGAGCCGGACTCACTAGAGTCCCAAACTGATTACCACATGGGAGTAACCACCTCACTAGTTAGCGAACTGCCAACCAGACTCATCTATGGTCTCATCAACAAGCATCAGAGTCTCGATAGTCAAACCTATAACCCTGGACCCTATATGCTGGTTTCCACACGACTGTTGCATCCACATCTCACAGAATTCTATAGGTCTTCTACCGCGTGAGCCGGCCGATCTCACTCGTTAGGCGCCCATAAATTCCTGGTGAGTCAACACCCACAACACAAGTCTTAACAATGAACCCCAATACCATAACCGCGGGTAAACATACTACCACATCGCACCATAAGTTGTCCCCACCATACAGGTGTCGTAGCCTAGAATACCATACCTCAGACTGTACCCACCCTTCAGGTGTCATAGCCTGGAACATCATCTCGCGCCACACCGCAGGCTGTCCCCACCATACAGGTGTCCTAGCCTGGAATATCTCATCACATCGCAGACTGTCCCCACCCTACAGGTGTCCTAGCCTGGAAAATCTCATCACATCGCAGGTTGTCCCCACCCTACAGGTGTCCTAACCTAGAATATCTCATCACATCGCAGGCTGTCCCCACCCTACAGGTGTCCTAGCCTGGAATATCTGATCACATCACATCGCACCATCCCTCGATCAATGAGCGGGCGAGTACATCCTCAGCCTACTCAGCCATCAGGGGAATCACAAACCATACCAGCGGGAGCTGTCCCTCACCGCATCGTCCCTCGACCTAGGCGAGCACCTCCTCAGCCTACTCTGTCATCCATGGATCACAAACTATGCCAGCGGGAGCTGTCCCTCACCGCTCCGTCCCTCGACCAAGGCGAGCACCTCCTCAGCCTACTCGGTCATCTAGGATCACAAACTATGCCAGCGGGAGTTGTCCCTCACCGCTCAGTCCCTCGACCTAGGCGATCACCTCCTCAGCCTACTCTGTCATCCAAGGACCACAAGGCATACTGGCGGGAGCTGTTCCTCACCGTACCATCCCTCGACCTAGGCGAGCACCTCCTCAGCCTACTCGGCCATCCAGGGATCACCTCATCCATCACACATTTGGGTATCGGAACCGCAAGGGGCTTCTAAGGTTACCTTGGGTGAAGCAACATTCAGCCTGATGGCTATCTAGGATTAACATAACTACTTCCCCAAACAGTCCCTATTGGGGACTTCCAGGCACCTTATTCCCCAAGTCAGGTTACACCTCCCTCAAAGGTGTATATGGGAAATACAAGACAGACCGACCATTTTATCTATGCAAGGGGTTACGACTACCCATCTCCAATCACAAGGGAGTCCGAATCCCAACCGCGCCTCTACTGCGCGGTCCCACATAACATCCACACCCTAGCTACCCGACAAGATAGGGGGAGTCTCTAGATCCTGATGTTGCCTAGTACCCATGCCCCTCACCGACATCCCACATTCGTCAGTTATATGTATGCACAATTAACTCTACACTTACACATGCTATTAACATAGTTCGCCACATAATAATCAAGTGTATGCATCACTATCTATCACTGGTTGGCATGTTAACATCCAAGCATGTTATAACGTCTAGCAGTCCAAACTGATTATCACATGATCACATGGTATATTATCAACATAATACATCACACCATAATCAGACATATACCACCATATATTACATATTCACATGCTGGCATCTTAGCATATTATCAACCAAAATAAACTCCAATCATGTTACCACACAATCAATTAATTATGACCTTAATTTAACCAATTCATATATGCCTCTACGGGCATCAATACGAATACATCCGGATGGGGACCCGCCACATAATAGTATCAACAGTTCCCTTGCCGAGTGGCTCGTAATACCGGGGACCCCCATTCGCCGCATTCTGTACCCACACATCTGATATAGTAGTAATATGCATAGATGCATGCTAAAAGCAGTGATAAGTTCCCTCACCTGTGTGTGCCTCAAAATCCAAAGTGAGAAAGACAGTACGCTTGATTGAAAGGGCCCAATCTGTTGAAAAAAAAAATAGCAAAAGAATAAGCAATCGAGCAAAAAGGGCCAAACAAAACCTGGAGTGCAAACGGGCCTGAATCTGGGCTGGGCCCGAAACTAGGTCGGAGGGAAACTGGGCCGGGCCGAACAGAACTGGACCGGACTCAAAGTTGGGCTAGACCAGATCTGGGCTGGACCCAAAGCTGGGCCGAACTGGCTGAGTCGGGTCTGGGCCGAGTCGGACTGGGTTGGCTCTGCCTGAAACTGAACTCAACCGAGTCGGCTCAGTAACCCAGTTTGAAAAAAAATCAAGAAATTGAGGGAAAGAGGGGGAAAAGAAGGGAAAAGGAAGGAAACCAGAGAGAGGGAAAGAGAAGGAAGAAGATCAAGGAGAAGAGAGGAGGAACTCGAGTACCTGGTAGCACCGGAGGAGGATTTGGTCGTCGGGGCAACCGAATCTGAACTCCGACTACGGCGGGGAGGATGGAATTCGACGGATCTGGAGAAGAGAGAAGAGGAGCAGCAGTGGAGGCCGAAGCTAGGTTGGGAGGGATTTAGGGTTTCAGACGGAAAGAGAAAGGCGAGGTGGAGGCGGTGGTGAAAAGGGGCTTTAGGGTTTGCTCAGGAAAGAGGAAGGAGAGGAAGGGAGGAACGAGAGAGCTAAGAGAAAGAGGAGGGGATGGAGGGTTGTAGCAGCAGTAGCAGACGCGGCACTGTAGCACATTGCTACAGTGCGGCGCAAATGAAGGATTTTGAAGGGGAGAGGTTTAGGGTTAGGTCTAGGGTTTTCAAAACATGTAAAAAAATTCAAAAATCAAGTTTGTTTTTTTTTTTTTACAAAATAAATAAATTTAAAATCTGATAAAACTCGAATATCGAAATCGGACATCAGAGAAAAATGTGTGATTTTAAAATGTTTTGGAATGACAAATTCTTGAATAATCCAAAATCACCAAAATGCCCTTCGAGTCTCCAAACTTAAAATCGGGCAACCCAGGGCCCACCATGGAGCCCACACTCTCCCTACTGTTACGAAACCTCTAAAATCCCGAAGAATCAGGTCGGATTGTTACACTCATTGCATTTGACATCATGACATGGAATGGTTTATATGGTTTTTGACATTATGATATTATTATATATGTTTTGTACTAACCATGTGTTAGCCCTAATTGGAATACCTACTGGGCGCGTTGTTCTAATGCCCTAATTCTACCCTAATGGATGATACAGGAAACAAGGAGAACGATGAACGCGAAACGGGTCAAGGATAGGAGCTTGGATGCTTCTAATTTATATTTTGATTAAGTTACTTATGGACATGTATTTGAGTAACTAGACTTTAGACATGTAATAATTTAGATGGTTTGCTATGGTTGGATATTTATTTGGATAATTATGATATTTTATTTATAGATAAAGACCAGACGTACTTTGCTATTTGAAATGGAATAGAACTAGGTTCTATTATAATTCTGCATGTTATGATTTTAATTCCGCAAGTTTTATATTGTTATGTGTGAACTGTTTTTCATGGATTTAGTCCATGCACACATATGTTTGGCCAATTAAGGGTCGGACTATAGAAGTTCGAACTTAGCTCGCGTCATGACGTCCCGCTCTCTATCACTCCTTGTTTATAAAAAAAAAAATTAGACTCTGATTTTCGGAAAGGAAGCTAGTGAAAAAGGGCGGGGCGTTACAAGGGCACCACCAGGAGTGGAGCCTGCGGATTAATTTGACTCAACACGGGGAAACTTACCAAGTCCAGACATAGTAAAGATTGACAGACTGAGAGCTCTTTCTTGATTCTATGGGTGGTGGTGCATGGCCGTTCTTAGTTGGTGGAGTAATTTGTCTGGTTAATTCCGTTAACGAACGAGATATCAGCCTACTAACTAGCTATGTGGAGCCGATCCTCCACGGCCAGCTTCTTAGAGGGACTATGGTTGTTTACGCCATGGAAGTTTGAGGTTATAACAGGTCTGTGATGCCCTTAGATGTTCTGGGCCGCACGCGCTCTACACTGATGTATTCAACGAGTCTTGGCCGACAGGCCCTGGTAATCTTTCGAAATTTCATCGTGATGGGGATAGATCATTGCAAATGTTGGTCTTCAACGAGGAATTCCTAGTAAGTGCGAGTCATCAGCTCGCATTGACTACGTCCCTGCCCTTTGTACACAATGAACGTCGCTCCTACCGATTGAATGGTCCGGTGAAGTGTTCCGATTGTGGCGACGTGGGAGGTTTGCCACCGACGACGTCGCAAGAAGTCCACTGAACCTTATCATTTAGAGGAAGGAGAAGTCGTAACAAGTTTTCGTAGGTGAACCTACAGAAGGATCATTGTCGTCTCCTCGACCGACCGGTGAACCGATATCAGTTTGACCTGCCTCTGCCCACGTTGTACATCGCGGTGCGGTCGGGTGGCAAACCTCTCTTAACAGAGCAACTCCCGGGGTCCAGTGCGCCAAGGAAATGTAGTCAATTGGGACGGACGCCGTGGGCGACCCCGAGGGGGCGCACCTGCTGAACGACAGGACCAGATATCAAACGTACGTACGTACGACTCTCGGCAACAGATATATCGGCTCTCGTATCGATGAAGAACGTAGTGAAATGCGATACTTGGTGTGAATTGCAGAATCCCATGAACCATCGAGTCTTTGAACGTAAGTTGCTCCCGAGGCCATCGGGCCAAGGGCACGCCTGCCTGGGTATCACGCCACCCATCGTTTCCCCCCCCCCCCCTCATACTACCGGGAGGGTGACGCGGAGACTAGCCGGCCATGCCGGAGATGATCTCCTTTCGCGGTTAGCCCAAATGCAGGAACGCTGCGCGGTTGGGCGCTACGAGTGGTGGCCGGAGCAGAGTTGCGGACACCGTGCCTACCCATGCCGCACTGCCGCCTACGCGACTTGAACGGTTCGGCGTGCAAGCTCCCGAACGATGAACGACCCCAGGTTAGGCGGGGCCACCCGCTGAGTTTAAGCATATCAATAAGCGGAGGAAAAGAAACTTACGAGGATTCCCCTAGTAACGGCGAGCGAACCAGGAACAACCCACCTTGAAAATCGGGCGACCTCGTCACCTGGATTGTACTCTGTAGAAGTGTCCTCAGCGACGGACCAGACACAAGTTCGCTGGAAGGTGACGCCGGAGAGGGTGAGAGCCACGTCGTGCCCGGACCCTGCCGTACCACGAGGCGCTATCGACGAGTCTGGTTGTTTGGGAATGCAGCCCCAATCCGGCGGTAAATTCCGTCCAAGGCTAAATGCGGGCGAGAGACTGATAATGAACAAGTACTGCGAGGGAAAGAGTGCTTGAAATTGTCGGGAGGGAAACAGATGGGGGCCGGCGATGTGCCTTGGTCGGATGCAGAACGACTTTCGCCGGTCTGCCGATCGATTTGGGCGCAGACCGTTGCTAGCGGTGGCAGCGGCCTAAGCCTGAGAGGTTGTTCCCGCCAGTGGATGCATCATCGCCGCAGCTGAGGGATCTAGCGCGCGCCTCCGAGCAGGAGCTTCGACGCCCATTGCGCTTCGGCCAACGGCTAGAGAGCGCCCCATTCGGGCCGTCTTCAAACACGGACCAAGGAGTCTGACATGTGTACGAGTCAATGGGCGTGGAAACCCGTAAGGCGCAAGGAAACAGACTCGGGCAGGATGCCCTTCGGGGGTTGCACCGCCTACCGAGCTAGATCTTCTAAGAAGGGTTCGAGTGTGAACATGCCTGTCGAGACCTGAAAGATGGTTAACTATGCCTGAGCGGGGCGAAGCCAGAGGAAACTCTAGTGGAGGCCCGCAGCGATACTGACGTGTAAATCGTTCGTCTGACTTGGCTACAGGGGGAAAGACTAATCGAACCGTCTAGTAACTGGTTCCCTCCTAAATTTCCCTCAGGATAGGTGGAGTCTGCGGGCGAGTTCTATCGGGTAAAGCAATGACGAAAGGCATCGGGGCACAACGCCCTCGACCTATTCTCAAACTTTAAATAGGTAGGATGGCCCAACTGTTCAATTGAGCTGCGCCACGGAATCGAGAACTCCAAGTGGGCCATTTTTGGTAAGCAGAAATGACGATGCAGGATGAACCGGAAGCCAGTTTACGGTGCCCAACTGCGCGCTAACCCAGAACCCACAAAGGGTGTTGGTCGATTAAGACAGCAGGACAGTGGTCATGGAAGTCGAAATCCGCTAAGGAGTGTGTAACAACTCACCTGCTGAATCAACTAGCCCCGAAAATGGATGGTACTGAAGCGTGGACCCACACCCCGCCGTCGGGGCAACTGCCAAGCCCCGATGAGTAGGAGGGCGCGGCGGCTGCTGTAAAACCCAGGGCACGAGCCCAGGCGGTGTAACACCCCGGATTTTCAATTCATGAATATATAAATTGTTCATTTAATTTGTGAACTAATGGAGATGGACCTTAGATGGGTAAGGAATTGGGTCAATTGCCCAATTAAGACCCAACGGATTATGGATAAGGTTCAATTGAAATAAATGGTAAGATTTATTTAATTGGGTCATTTATGAGCTGATCTTAAATAAATGGGTAGACTTAAGTTAATGGGTCAATTACCCAATTAAGACCCAAATCCACGTCAGCAAGTGAGATGAGGTGGCAAATGATTAAATACAAATGAGGGCATGGTCGACTAAGGCATGATTGACTTGCTCAATCATGGGTGAACCCAAGTATTGAGTTGAATTATTTTGAGTTGGAAATGAATCCAAATTGAATTAAGTTGAGTTGATGAATGAGTTCAAGTGGGATAAATAATGCTTGAGTTAGAAAGTGAATTCACATGAGTTGAGAATTTATTAATGTGAGTTCAAGTGCTTGAATTGGAAAATGAATTCATTTAAGTTGAGTTGAGTTGAATTGAAATGAGTGGAGTGGGAAGATGGAGGGTTTCCATCTCATGGCGGAAACCCAAGGGACACACGTTGGAGGTGAATGGATGCCATGGTGAAGACCAAGGGACGCCTTGGTTGGTCAATAGTTAAGATGGGGGGGTTTCCATCTTGAATGCACAAGTTGGGAAGGTGGAGGGTTTCATCTCATGAGATGAAACCCATGGATACACGTTGGGGAGATGGAGGGTTTCCATCTCATGATGGAAACCCAAGGGGCACATGGTTGGGGAGTTTCATCTCATGGGATGAAACCCCAAAGGAAACATTAATGTGGGAGGTGAAAGGTTTTGGTCGTTACAAAGGGGCATAATCTAAGAGACACCACACCTTTGGCTGATTGGATCTTATTGGAACAAAGAAATTGTGCTCTCAAACTCTCCCTTGGCCGATCCTCTCACTAAAGCAAGAAAGACATAGAGATTTCTATCTCAACTCCTCTCCCTCTCTCAAATCTCTTCCTTGGCCGAACCACTCTTAGGATTTCCATCTTAATCAAGCAACACACTTTCTCCGAAGATCAAGGAGGAAGAAAGAAAAGACTAAGGAAAGACAAGATCGGAGGAGCAATATGGAACGTAAGAAATCGGAAGAGTCGCGGAATCAGCAAGTGGTACTTGACAAGATTTATAAATTAAAAGGAGATTAAATGGAACATTCCATATAGATTGGAAATGGTTGGCCAAAATGTTGGAGGACATGGATTTAAGATCCATTTAAAGAAAGGCAAAATGAGGTTCGGCCATGTGGAATGGCCGAATCCCATTAAGTGATCTAAATAAGGGTATATGATTTTTAAGAAGAAATTGATGAACCATATGGTTCGATGAACCCCATGGAAGAATATCATTGGTTTAAATGGGTTTTAAAGGATGAAATGATGGAAGAAATGTTGATGGATTTTGGGTTTTAAAATGATGGACCTAAGTGTATGATTAAATCCCATGAAGGACTTTTTCATGGACATGGGTGTATGATGAACCCCATGGAAATAGGTTATTAATTTGAATGGGTTTGTTTTAAAGGATGAAAATAAGGAAGGAATGTTGGTGATTTTAAAGGGGTTGTAAATGTTGTAAATGATGAAGAACCATGGACCATGGGTTCGGCCATGTTGTATGGCCGAACCCCATGGAGAAATGTTAATGGTTTTAAAGATGGTTAGACCATGGGAAAATGGAAACAAAGGACCATGCATGGCCGAACCCCATGAATTATTTTGATGAGTTATTTTGGTAGATCTATACATGATAAGTGATTGAATGACCAAGTTAAGAAAGGAGGGTTAAAATGGAAAGAAGATGGAATGAAAGAACCATGGGTTCGGCCATGTTGTATGGCCGAACCCCATGGATAATATTTGATGGTTAGGTGTTGTTTTTATCAAGTTAAATGATTAACTTAAGTGATGGGATTAATAAATCAAAGAATGGATGGTGTTGGACCCATGTTGTGTAAAATAAAACAAGGGTTAAAAAGGGGGTCAAAACCAAAGAGTGAGGTTCGGCCATGTTTTATGGCCGAACCCCACAAGTGAGTTTTGGTGGATAATGGACAATGGACAATGGGTAGTGGACAAAGGACAGTGCACAGTGGACAGTGGACAGTGGGTAGTGGACAGTGGGTAACCTACTGATTTTACCAATGAAATATTTATATGATTTCCCAAATGGTTAGGTGAAATTGGAAGGATGAAGGGAATGGTTTAAATCAATTGGAAAAATTAAATTAGTTATTTTATGGAATTAAATGGATCACCAAATTGATGTATGTATACGTTAAATGTAATATGGTAACGGGATTTCACAAACGGTGAACAATCGGCTTGACGCGATCGGTGATCGGTTTTTGGACGAAACTCAAGGACCCGTTATTTGGACGTTGGTAGGATTCTACCTTATTGAAAACCATGGAATATGTACATGTGAATGTTTTACTTGAATTATTTTGGTATCAAATGATATGTCTTAATGATGGGATTCTAATGCTATGATATGTGTTATTACATAGCATGTTTGCACTTGCATCTCATACATGGCATGGGAGAGATCAAATGTAACTGGAGATCCACGCTCCGTCGGGGCGTCCGTAAAGCATTCGTGGGGGTACCTTGAT
Source organism: Chimonanthus praecox (assembly GCA_022113865.1). NCBI lineage: Eukaryota > Viridiplantae > Streptophyta > Magnoliopsida > Laurales > Calycanthaceae > Chimonanthus > Chimonanthus praecox. The sequence continues at coordinate 53,887,231 of CM039094.1, forward strand.
GTGCATTATCCATCAAGAGGGATGTATGATTGATTTGTAACTGGAGATCCACGCTCCATCGGGGCGTCCGTAAGGCGTTCGTGGGAATACCTTGATGAGGATTTTCCATCAAGAGGATATTATGTGATTGTGATATGGGTGATGGGTGGGACTCATGGCATATGACACCCATGGCATGGCATTGAATAAGCATGATTATGATCTCTATTATCCTGCACTGTTTCTGGTTTTTATCTGTATGATTGGATCTCTATTATCATACACTGTTTTGGATACGATGTTTTATAAGTACGGCATGATGTATTATATCTGGAGTTTTATACTAATCCATGTTTTCACCCTACTTGGAGTACCTACTGGGCGCGTTATCCAACGCCCTACTTCTACCTTAGATAATGACACAAGAAATGGACGGAACGAAGGAAGCGATCGGAACCAAGCTTAGGAGCTTGGATAATTTAGTTTCACTTTATTTAAGTTTATTCATGGACAATGTAATTTGAGTAGCCAGTATTTGGGAATGTAATAGCTTAGACTATTTGCTATGGATCAAATGATGATTAATCTGGATTAAGTTAATTTATATTGATTTCCTTCCTTGCTATGTAAATGTTGTAATCCGATGTTATTTCTGGAATGGGTATTCCGCAAGTCGTAGTATCGCGTGTGAAATGTTTTAGTGGACTTGTCCACACATACGCATGGTTGGCCAATTAAGGGTCGGGCTTTGGAAGCTCGGACTTAGCTCTCGTCGTGATGTTCCCGCTCTCTTTCACCCTTTATTGTAAAAAAAAGGAAAAATAGACTCTGATTATCGGTGAGTGAAAAAGGGCGGGGCGTTACAGGCGGAGCGGCCGTCGGTACGGATTTTGGTGGTAGTAGCAAATATTCAAATGAGAACATTGAAGGCTGAAGAGGGGAAAGGCTCCATGTGAACGGCACTTGCACATGGGTTAGTCGATCTTAAGAGACAGGGGAAGCCCGTCAGAGAATCCGTCTTTGCGCGAGCTTCGAAAGGGAATCGGGTTAAAATTCCTGAACTGGGACACAACTGCTGACGGTAACGTTAAGGAGTCCGGAGACGTCAGCGGAGGCTCGGAAGAGTTATCTTTTTTATTTAACAGCCTGCCCACCTTGGAAAAGGCTCAGTCGGAGGTAGGGTCTAGCGGCTGGAAGAGCACTGCATGTCGCGTGGTGTCCGGTACGGCCCTGGCGATCGTTGAAAATCTGAAGGACCAAGTGCCGTCCACGCCTGGTCGTACTCATAACCGCACCAGGTCTCCAAGGTGAACAGCCTTTGGTCGATGGAACAATGTCTGTGGACTGCTCGAGCTGTACCTGCAGCGAGAGCGGTTCGCCGCGTGCCAGCCAGGGGACGGACTGGGAACGGCCTCCCCACGGGGGCCTTCCCCGGGCATCGAACAGTTGACTCAGAACTGGTATGGACAAGGGGAATCCGACTGTTTACTTAAAACAAAGCATTGAGATGGTCCCTACGGATGCTCACGCAATGTGATTTCTGCCCAGTGCTCTAAATGTCAAAGTGAAGAAATTCAACCAAGTGTGGGTAAACGGTGAGAGTAACTATGACTCTCTTAAGGTAGCCAAATGCCTCGTCATCTAATTAGTGACGTGCATGAATGGATTAACGAGATTCCCACTGTCCCTGTCTACTATCCAGCGAAACCACACACAGGGGAACATGCTTGGCAGAATCAGCGGGGATAGAAGACCCTGTTGAGCTTGACTCTAGCCCGACTTTGTGAAATGACTTGAGAGGTGTAGGATAAATGGGAGCCCTCGGGCGCAAGTGAAATACCACTACTTTTAATGTTATTTTACTTATTCCGTGAGACGGAAGAGGGGCAGTGCCCCTGTTTTTGGTCCCAAGGCCCGCTCACACGGCCGATCAGGGCGGAAGACATTGTCAGGTGGGGAGTTTGGCGGGGTGGCACATCTGTTAAAAGATAACGCAGGTGTCATAAGATGAGCTCAAAGAGAACAAAAATCTCGTGTGGAACAAAAGGGTAAAAACTCGTTTGATTCTGATTTACAGTACAAATACGAACCATGAAAGGGTGGCCTATCGATCCTTTAGACCTTCGAAATTTGAAGCTAGAGGTGTTAGAAAAGTTTCCACATGGATAACTGGCTTGAGGCGGCCAAGCGTTCATAGCGACGTTGCTTTTTGATCCTTCGATGTCGGCTCTTCCTATCATTGTGACGCAGAATTCACCAAGTGTTGGATTGTTCACCCACCAATAGGGAACGTGAGCTGGGTTTAGACCGTCGTGAGACAAGTTAGTTTTGCCCTACTGATGGTTGTGCCCCTACAGTAATTCAACCTAGTACGAGAGGAACCGTTGATTCGCACAATTGGTCATCGTTCTTGGTTGTAAAGCCAGTGGCGTGAAGCTACCGTGCGACGAATTATGACTAAACGCCTCTAAGTTAGAATCCAAGCTAAAGATTCGGCGCTTGTGCCTGCCGACCGTTTGCCGACCCTCAGTAGGGGCCATCAGGCCCCCAAGGGCATGTGTCGTAGGTGAAGCTCCCGCGGGAGACGAGTTGTGCGTGTCCGCCTTGAATTATAATTCTTACCAGACGGCGGGCAGAATCCTTTGCAGACGACTTAGATACGCGACGGGGTATTGTAAGTGGCAGAGTGGCCTTGCTGCCACGATCCACTGAGATTCAGCCTCAAGTCGCATCGATTCGTCCCTACCCCTTCTTGCCAGAGGGGAAAAGAGGCTCCACGCCTATCACATTAGAGCACGTAGACTCCGTGCCAAGTGTGATGATCGATCGTTTTGGTAAATTGGGTAGAGACCTAAGTGCGGAATGTGAGACACACGAGTAGCGGACTAGTCATACACAACTCATGGATGGACAGGAAGAAAAAAAAAATCGTCCAAAGGGTTGAGGCGGTATGGTTGTAGAGGATGCATTATGGCAATCATCCAATGAGTGATCTCCTTTGAGGGGGATGCAATGTCCTAGTTAATGAATGGAAAGTTGAGAGCATTATTATTCAAACCTTGTTGCATTATGGCAATCGTCCAATGACGGGGGCCATAAGATGACGAGATATGACAACTTTTGGACATTTGTCAACGGAGGGTAAAATCATGTTTGGCGTGCTAGCCCGTGTTGAGAAGCTTCAGCTAACATGTAAGGGATGTTGAGGTTTCCGGACAGATAGTTGACGGGTGAGAACGGGTTTCACCGTCCTGAACCGTCCTCGGGATGGTAAAATTGAATTATCGTCCTCCCAAAGCAAGGGCATGTTTGGCGTGCTCGTCTGTGTTTTAGCAGCTTTAGCTACATTGTGGAAGGATCATAGTTGGTAATGAACTAGTCCCGGCTTATCACAGTCTGGTCACGGCTTGTAACGGTTTGGCCACGGCTGATCACGGTCAGGTCATGGCTGATCATGAACTGGTTATGGAACCGGTTAGGATGGGTCACGGACGGGTGACAGATGGGTTAGGACGGTGTCACAGTCCTCAGGACGGGTTTTAACTGTCTGTGGGACAGGTAACGGACGGTAAATTAAAATTGTCGCTCTTCTAGACCACGGGCATGTTTGGCGTGCTCGTCCTCGGTTGAGCACCTTCAGTTACACTATGGATAAGGTGTTGTGCTGGTCACGACGTGGTCATGTGTTGGTTACAATGCTGTCATGTGTTGATCACGACTTGGTCACGGTCGGGCGACGGTTGGGTCACGAGTCGGTGACAGTTAGTGACTGTTGGGCACGGCTGATCACGGTCCTGTCACGGCTGGTCATGGTCTGGTCACGATAGATCACGGCGTGGTTGCGTATGATCACAGCTGATCACGGGCTGCTCCAGGCCTGGTCACGGCTGATCACGGTCTGGTCACGGTTGATCAAGGTCAGGTCACAGTCTGGTCACGGCTGATCACGGTCCGGTCACAGTCTGGTCACGGCCTGGTCACAGTTGGTCATGGCTGATCACGGTCTGGTCATGGTACTATAATGGTCTGGTCACAGCTGGTCGCGGCCCCGTCACGGTCTGGTCACGGCTGATCACGGTCTGGCCATGGGATGGGTGACAGATGGGCTAGGACGGGTTTTTACCATCCCCGGATGGGTGGCGGACGGTAAAATGAAATTGTTACTCTGCCAAACCACGGGCATGTTTGGTGTGCTCGTCCGCGGTTGACTACCTTCAGCTACGCTATGGACATGGTGATGTGGGCATGGGATTGGTCACGGACAGGTTGTACCGTCTGCGGGACGGCTTTCACTGTCTGTGGGACTGGTATCACTGTCTGTAGGACAGGTTGCACTATCTGCGGGAGGGGTTACACTCTTCGCGGGACGGGTTGCATTGTTCGTGGGATGGGTTGCACTCTCTACGAGATGGGTTACACTGTCCGCGGGACGGGTTTCACTGTCTGTGGGATGGGTTGCACTCTTTGCGGGAAGGGTTTCAATGTCCGCGGGACGGGTTTTGAAATTGTTGCTCTGCCAGACTAAGGGCATGTTTGATGTTCTCGTCCGCGGTTGAGCATCGTCAGCTACACCATGGACCGGGTGTTGTGGGCGCGGGACTGGTCACGGAGGGGTTACAATTCCCGCGAGACGTACTTCACTTCGCTCGGGATGGGTTTCACTTCACGTGGGATGGGTTTCACTTTCCGAGGGACGGGTTTCACTTCCCGTGGTACGGGTTTCACTTCCTGCTGGACTGGTTTAACCTTCCGTGGGATGGGTCACGGACGGTAAAATGAAATTGTCGCTCTACCAGACCACGGGGCATGTTTGGCGTGCTCGTCCTCGTTTGAGCACCTTCAGTCACACTATGGACCAGATGTTGTGGGCGTGGGACTGGTCACGGACGGGTTACAATTCCCGCGGGACGGGTTTCACTTCCCGTGGGACAGGTTTGATTTCCCTCGGGACGGGTTTCACTTCCCATGGGACGGGTTTCACTTCTTGCGGGACAGGTTTCACTGTCGGCGGGACGTGTCACGGACGTTAAAATGAAATTGTCGCTCTGCCAGACCAGTGGCATGTTTGGCGAGGTCATCCGCGGTTGAGCACCTTCAGCTACACTATGGTCCGGGTGTTGTGGGCACGGGACTGGTCAAGGACGGGTTTCACCTCCTAGCGAGATGGGTTTCATTTCCTGGCGGGATGGGTTCCACTTCCCGCGGGATGTGTTTCACTTCTTACAGGAAGGGTTTCACTTCCTGCTGGATGGGCCGCGGAGGGTAAAATGAAATTGTCGCTCGGCCAGGCCACGGGCATGTTTGGCGTGCTAGTCCACGGTTGAGCACCTTCAGCTACACTATGGACCCGGTGTTGTGGGCACGAGACTAGTCATGGACGAGTTTCACCGTCCGTGGGACGGGTTACACCGTCCGCAGGACGGGTTTCACTTCCTGCGGGATGGGTTTGACCATCCACGGGACGGGTCGCAGACGTTAAAATGAAATTGTCGCTCTACCAGACCACGAGCATGTTTGGCGTGCTCGTCCGCAGTTTAACACGTTCAGCTACACTATGGACCGGGTGTTGTCAGCGTTGCACTGGTCACAGATGGGTTTCACCATTCGTGGGGCGGGTTGCACCATCCGCGGGACAGGTCACGGACGGTAAAAATGAAATTGTTGCTCTGCCAAACCAAGGGCATGTTTGGTGTGCTCGTCCGCGGTTGAGCACCTTCAGCTACACTGTGATAGGGTATTGGTTGGTCACGACGTGTCATGTGCTGATCACCACTTGGTCATGGTTGGGTCGCTAGCCGGTGACGGTGAGGTGAGAGTTAGTCATGGGTATGGGCCCTTCAAGGGCGGCGTATTGGTAGATCATTTTCGTCAGATGTTTTTTAGTGCACAGCAGCGACCGGCACGTTGTTCATTTAGTCGTCCCTTCTGTCGTACGCTCACTCCTGCCTGGCAAGGGGTGCGACGGTGGAAACGGGCGACGGTGGAGACGACTACGCGATTCGTTTTGGCACGTTGGTGATCGGTCTAAGTTCATCGGGAGACTTCCTCCCTCCCTCTGTGGAAGGTCGCTTTCGTGTGCTCTCCATTTCAGCTCATTTGACGCGAGGGGCGTGTATTCACTCCACGTCGTCCATTGCTTATTAAATGGCCTGTGCACGTACCCTATGTGGTCGAATCTCGCCGGCAGTTCTGTAGGCGGCAAGACGCACGCATCCGCCCGTACCTTTTGGATATGGAGGACAAAGGTGGGGTCGGGGCTTCGATTGGCGATTCATCTGCCCTCGAAAACACGTAACGGCCTATCGGTGGACGTCCGGCGCCGTGCGTACGTCTCCCTTCCTCTGCATGTGGAAAGGGGTGAGGGCACGGGGCACGGGACTCCTTTTGATGGACGCTACCTCGTTGATCCTTCTAGTACTCATATGCTTGTCTCAAAGATGAAGCCATGCATGTGTAAGTATGAACGAATTCAAACTGTGAAATTGCAAATGGCTCATTAAATCAGTTATAGTTTGTTTGATGGTATCTTCTACTTGGATAACCATAGTAATTCTACAGCTAATAGGTGCACCAAACCCCGACTTCTGGAAGGGATGCATTTACTAGATAAAACATCGACGCGGGCTATGCCCGTCGCTCTGATGATTCATGATAACTCGACGGATGGCACGGCCTCTGTGCCGACGACGCATCATTCAAATTTCTGCCCTATCAACTTTCGATGGTAAGATAGTGGCCTGCTATGGTGGTGACGGGTGAGGGAGAATTAGGGTTCGATTCCGGGGAGGGAACCTGAGAAACGGCTACCACATCCAAGGAAGGCAGCAGGCACGCAAATTACCCAATCCTGACACAGGGAGGTAGTGACAATAAATGACAATATCTGGCTCTTCGAGGGTAATTGGAATGAGTACAATCTAAATCCCTTAACGAGGATCCATTGGAGGGAAAGTCTGGTGCGAGCAGCCGCGGTAATTCCATAGCGTATATTTAAGTTGTTGCAGTTAAAAAGCTCGTAGTTGGACCTTGGGATGGGCTGGCCGGTCCGCCTCTAGGTGTGTACCGGCCGTCTTGTCCCTACTGCCGCGATTCGCTCCTGGCCGTAACTGGCCGGGTCGCACCTCCGGCGCCGTTACTTTGAAGAAATTAGAGTGCTCAAAGGAAGCCTACGCCCTGCATACATTAGCATGGGATAACATCACAGGATTTCGGTCCTATTCTGTTGCCCTTCGGGATCGGAGTAATGATTAACAGGGACAGTCGGGGGCATTCGTATTTCATAGTCGAAGGTGAAATTCTTGGATTTATGAAAGACGAACAACTGCGAAAGCATTTGCCAAAGATGTTTTCATTAATCAAGAACGAAAGTTAGGGGCTTGAAAACGATCAGATACTGTCCTAGTCTCAACCATAAACGATGCCGACCAGGGATCGGCGGATGTTGCTTTTAGGTTTCCGCCGGCACCGTATGAGAAATCAAAGTTTTTGGGTTCCGGAGGGAGTATGGTCTCAAGGCTGAAACTTAAATGAATTGACGGAAGGGCACCACCAGGAGTGGAGCCTACGGATTAATTTGACTCAACACAGGAAAACTTACCAAGTCCAGACATAGTAAGGATTGACAGACTGAGAGCTCTTTCTTGATTCTATGTGCGGTGGTGCATGGCCGTTCTTAGTTGGTGGAGCGAATTTGTCTGGTTAATTCCGTTACTGAACGTGCTCGTCCGTGTTTTAGCAGCTTTAGCTACATTATGGATGGATCATAGTTGGTAATGAACTGGTCCCGGCTTATCACTGTCTGGTCACGGCTTGTAACGGTCTGGCCATGGTGGATCACAGTCTTGTAACACCTTGGATTTTCAAGTTATAAATATTTATGGAAATTGCCATTTAATTTGTGAATTAATGGATATGGACCTTATATGGGTAAGGTGTTGGGTCAATTGCCTAATTAAGACCCAACGGATGGTGGATATGGTTCAATTGAATTAAATGGGTGAGATTTATTTAATTGGGTCAAAATGCCCAATTGGGACCCAATGGGTCATGGTTGACTTGGTTGACCACCAAGTGAGTTAAGCTTAATTAAATTGGGCTGAATTAAGTTGGAAATGGAATCAAGTAATTGAGTTGATTTTAAGTGAGTTAAATGAGTTGAATTAAAGAGGTGAGTTGAGTTAAATGAGTTGAATGGAAGTAAATGGGACTTTGATCTCAAGTGAGTGGAGTGAGAAGGTGGAGAGATGCATCTCATGAGACCCAAGTCCAGACTACAACGTTGGAGACATGGGAGTTTCATCTCATGGGATGAAACTCCAAATGGTAATTAATGAGGAGGTGAAAGGTTTTGGAGGTTACACAAAGGCGAGATTGGGTGGGGGGGGGGGGGGGGGGGGGGGGGGGGGGGGGGGGGGGGGGGGGGGTGGGGGGGGGGGGGGGGGGGG
>CM039094.1:53896153-53898653 GCA_022113865.1 Chimonanthus praecox
ATGAGTCCCACCCATCGCCCATATCACCAAACACATTGTATCCTCTTGATGGAATCTCCTCATCAAGGTATCCCAACAGTTGCCTTACGGACGCCCCGACAGAGTGTGGCCTCCGGTTACTTCTTGATGGATAATGCACATCAAGGTCTTCCCACGATTACCTTACGGACGCCCAGACGAAGCGCGGCCTCCGGTTACAAATCATCCCTCCCATGCTATGCATGAGATGTAAATGTCCACATGCTATGTAATAGTATAAATCATAGCATAAAACTTCCATATTTGAAACATAACATTTGATACAAAATAACTCCTCAAAAACATGAACTAAAATGATATTACATGTCTCATGGTTTCAAAGAGGCAGGAATCCTACCAATGATCAACTTAATATGTCTTTGCATTTTCGTCCGAAAACCGCTCACGATCGTACCCGCTTGTGAGGTCCCGTTACCTTATAACATATCAATAATCAAAACCCCATTCTATCATGTCTAAGTCCATAAACACACCTTTGTGGGGTTCGGCCATACAACATGGCCGAAGCTCACTCACTTGATTTTGGATCCCTTTTTTAGTCCTTGAACTTTTAAATACATGTGGGTCCAAGATCATGAAATCTTTTGATTCATCAATCCAAACATACATAAGTTAATCATCTAACATTCATAAAAACCCTAAGTCCACAAAGATCTTCTCCATGGGGTTCGTCCATACACCATGGCCGAACTCATGGTCCTTCATTTCCATGATTCAACACATCTAAGCCACTTATACAAATCCATATCCAATAGCATAATCCATGGGGTTCGGCCATACACCATGGCCGAACCCATGGTCCTTCAATTTTACCATTTGGCCATTTATTTCCTTCCATAGGTAATCACCTAATTTACTTACCCATACTCAAGTCCATAACATAGATCCATGAACACAGATATATAATTAAATCCCTCATTTCCTAGCTTAATCATCCATTCTTTTAAACATGCATAAAAACTCTAAATGACCCTTTAAAATGGTCCATCAAATGATTCATCAAATGGTTCATGGGGTTCGGCCATGGTGTATGGCCGAACCCATGATGTCTTATATCCATCTACTTCTTTAAATAATTTACCATCTTAAGTTCATAAACAAGTGCCTCCATGGGGGGGTGGGGGGTGGGGGGTTAATCATGCCCTTAGGTCATTATTTACAACTCAAAGTCCATCAACATGACTTCATTTTAAATCTTCTACAATCATTAATACTCTTCCATGGGGTTCGGCCATACAACATGGCCGAACCCTATGGTTCATCATTTCCATCAAAACACATCATACATCCATGATTGATCCTTTGATGGTTCTCATTCATACATCCATTTAAACCCTTCAAAACCTTCTAAAATCATAAACATACATCTATGATTTTCATACTTCAAATCTATTAAAAATAACTAATGTCCTTCCATGGGGTTCGGCTATACAACATGGCCGAACCCTATGGTTCATCATTTCCTCTTGAAAAATATGTAACCATGTTCATATTCCTTGGTGGGGTTCGGCCACACATCATGGCCGAACCTCATCCAGCCCTTCCTTTGTCCTTAATGGTTTTTATACATGAAACACTCAAGTACTTACCGATTCCGTGGCTCCTCCGGTTTCTTTCACTCCTTCTTGCACTTTTCCTTCCTTAGCCTCTTCTTCCTTCCTTCTTGATCCTTGGCCGAGATTGATCTTGATAAAATCTCTAGGAGTGGTTGGGCCAAGAGGTATAGGTTTGAGAGAGGGAGAAAAAAAGAAGATTTGAGATAAAAACTCTAAGTGTTCTACCTTTGTCAATGAGAGGGGATCGGCCTTGAGTGAGAGAGGGAGAGTGAGATGAAAATACTCTAAGTGTTCTTGTCTTGAGGAGTGATTCGGCCAAGAGAGAGAGAAGGAGAGAGTGAGTTGAAACCAAAGTCCTTTCTTGATTAATGAGGGTCGACCAAAGGTGGTGTCCTTTGGTGATGCCCTTTTGTAACTCCCATGCCCCTTCACCTCCCTCCTTAATGTTTCATTTGGAGGTTTCATCTTATGAGATGAAACACTCCCACCGTTTGACCCTCCAGATGGAAACCCCCCATCTCTCCAACGTGTGCCTTGTGTAACATCCATAAAACCGTCCACATCCCCATTAACAACCCATTTGGAGTTTCATCCCATGAGATGAAACTCCCCCCTCCAACGTGTGACCCTTGAAGGTGTCTTTTGAAACAACAAAACTCTTCACCTTCCCACTCCACTCACTTAAGATGAAAGTCCCATTACCTTCCACTCAACTCATCTCTTTAACTCAAGTCACTTAACTCACTCAAAATCAACTCAATTATTTGATTCCATTTCCAACTTAATTCAGCCCCAATTAATTAAGCTTGAACTCACTTGGTGGGCAACCAAGTCAACCATGACCCATTGGGTCCCAATTGGGCATTTGACCCAATTAAATAAATCATACCCATTTATTTCAATTG
>CM039094.1:53901153-53908653 GCA_022113865.1 Chimonanthus praecox
GGCGTGCAGGCTCCCCAATGACAAGCGACCCCAGGTCAGGAGGGGCCACCCCCCTGAGTTCAGGTCAGGAGGGGCCACCCCCCTGAGTTTAAGCATATCAGTAAGCGGAGGAAAAGAAACTTACGAGGATTTCCCTAATAACGGCGAACGAACCGGGAACAACCCACCTTGAAAATCGGGCGACCCCATCGCCTGAAATGTAGTCTGTAGAAGCGTCCTCAGCGATGGACCGGGCACAAGCCCGCTAGAAGGCGACACCGGAGAGGGTGAGAACCCTGTCGTGCCTGGGCCCTGCTGCACCACGAGGAGCTATCGGTGAGTCTAGTTGTTTGGGAATGCAGCCCCAATCGGGCAGTAAATTCCTTCCAAGGCTAAACACCGCGAGGGAAAGATAAAAAGGACTTTGAAAAGAGAGTCAAAGAGTGCTTGAAATTGTCGGGAGGGAAGCGGATGGGGACCGACGATGCGCCTCGGTCGGATACGGAACGGCTTTGGCCGGTCTGCCGATCGACTCGAGGTGCTGACCGTTGCGGACCGCTGCGGCGGCCTAGGCCCGTGGGTTTGTTCCCGATGGTCGATGCGTCGTCGTCACGATTGAGGGATCCAGCGAGCGCCTCGGGGCAGGCGCTTCGACGCCCACCGCGCTCAGGGCAATGGCCAGCGGGCGCCCCATTCGGCCCGTCTTGAAACACGGACAAAGGAGTCTAACATGTGTGCGAGTCAACAGGCGCGGAAACCCGTAAGGCGTAAGGAAGCTGACTCAGGTGGGATGCCCTTCGGGGGTTGCACCGTCGACCGACCTAGATCTTCTGAGAAGGGTTCGAGTGTGAGCATGCCTGTCGGGACCCGAAAGATGGTGAACTATATCTAAGTGGGGCGAAGCCAGAGGAAAGTCTGGTGGAGGTCCCCAGCGATACTGACGTACAAATCGTTCGCCTGACTTCGGTGTAGGGGCAAAAGACTAATCGAACCATCTAGTAGTTGGTTCCCTCCGAAGTTTCCCTCAAGATAGTTGGAGCCCGCAGGCGAGTTCTATCTGGTAAAGCAATGACGAGAGGCATCGGGGGCGCAATGCCCTCGACCTATTCTCAAACATTAAATAGGTAAGACGGCGTGGCTACTCAATTGAGCCGCGCCACAGAATCGAGAGCTCTAAGTGGGCCACTTTTAATAAGTAGAACTGGCGAAGTGGGATGAACTGGAAGCCGGGTTACGGTGTCTAACTGCGCTAACCCAGAACCCACAAAGGGCGTTGGTCAATTAAGACAGTAGGACAGTGGTCATGGAAGTCGAAATCTGCTAAGGAGTGTGTAACAACTCACCTGCCGAATCACCTAGCCCCAAAAATGGATGGCGCTGAAGCGCGCGACCCATACCCTGCCGTCGGGGCGACTGCCAGGCCCCGATGAGTAGTAGGACGCGGCGGCTGCTGCAGAACCCAGGGCGCGGATCTTGGTGGTAGTAGTAAATATTCAAATGAGAACTTTGAAAGCCGAAGAGGGGAAAGGTTCCATGTGAACGACACTTGCACATGGGTTAGTCGATCCTAAGAGACGGGGGAAGCCCGTTAGAGAGAGCGTCTTCGCGCGAGCTTCGAAAGGGAATCGGATCAAAATTCCTAAACAGTGACGCGGCGGCTGAAGGCAACGTTAGGAAGTCCGGAGACGTCAGCAGGGGCCTCGGGAAGAGTTATCTTTTTTGTTTAACAGCCTGCCCACCCTAGAAACGGCTCAGCCGAAAGTAGGGTCCAGCGGCTGGAAGAGCACTGCATGTCGCATGGTGTCCGGTGTACCCCCGGCGGCCCTTGAAAATTAGGAGGACCGAGTGCCGCCCGCTCCCAGTCATACTCATAGCCGCATCAGGTCTCCAAGGTGAACAACCTCTAGTCAATGGAACAATATAGGCAAGGGAAGTTGGCAAAACGGATCCGTAACCTCGGGAAAAGGATTGGCTCTAAGGGCTGGGCTCGGGGGTCCCACTCCCGAACCCGTCAACTGTCGGTGGACTGATCGAGCTGTACCCGCGGCGAGAGAGGCTTGCCTCGTGCCGACCGGGGGAAGGACTGGGAACGGCTTCCCCACTGGGGCCTTCCCCGGGCGTCGAACAGTCGACTCAGAACTGGTACGGACAAGGGGAATCCGACTGTTTAATTAAAACCAAGCATTACGATGGTCCCTGTAGATGCTCACGCAGTGTTATTTCTGCCCAGTGCTTTGAATGTCAAAGTGAAGAAATTCAACCAAGCGCGGGTAAACGGCGGGAGTAAGTATGACTCTCTTAAGGTAGCCAAATGCTTCGTCATCTAATTAGTGACGCACATGAATGGATTAATGAGATTCCCACTATCCCTGTCTACTATCCAGCGAAACCACAACCAAGGGAACCGGCTTGCAAGAATCAGCGGGGGAAAGAAGACCCTGTTGAGCATGACTCTAGTCCGACTTTGTGAAATGACTTGAGAGGTGTAGGATAAGTGGGAACCCTCGAGCGTAAATGAAATACCACTACTTTTAACATTATTTTACTTATTCCGTGAGACGGAAGTGGGGTAGTGCCCCCGTTTTTGGTCCCAAGGCTTGCTCACGTGGGCCGATGCGGGCGGAAGACATTGTCAAGTGAGGAGTTTGGCTGGGGCGGCACATCTGTTAAAAGATAACGTAGGTGTCCTAAAATGAGCTCAACGAGAACATAAATCTCGTGTGGAACAGAAAGGTAAAAGCTCGTTTGATTCTTATTTCCAGTACGAATACGAACCGTGAAAGCGTGGCCTATCGATCCTTTAGACCTTCGGAACTTGAAGCTAGAGGTGTCAGAAAAGTTACCACAGGGATAACTGGCTTGTGGCAGCCAAGCGTTCATAGCGACGTTGCTTTTTGATCCTTTGATGTCGGTTGTTCCTATCATTGTGAAGCAGAATTCACCAAGTGTTGGATTGTTCACCCACCAATAGAGAACGTGAGCTGGGTTTAGACCGTCGTGAGGCAGGTTAGTTTTACCCTACTGATGGCTGTGCCCCTATAGTAATTCAACCTAGTACGAGAGGAATCGTTGATTCGCACAATTGGTCATCGCGCTCGGTTGAAAAGCCTGTGGCGCGAAGCTACCGTGCGTCGGACTATGACTGAATGCCTCTAAGTCAGAATCCAAGCTAAAGACGCGGTGCTTGCTCCCGCCGACCGTTTGCCGACCCTCAGTAGGGGCCATTAGGCCCCCAAGTGCACTTGTCGTAGGTGAAGCTCGTGTGGCGGAAGAGTCGTGCGGGGCCGTCTTGAATTATAATTCCTACCGGACGACAGGTAGAATCCTTTACAGACGACTTAAATACGCGACGGGGTATTGTAAGTGGCAGAGTGGCCTTGCTGCCACGTTCCACTAAGATTCCTCAAGTCGCATCGATTCGTCATTCCCCTTCTTGCCAGTGGGGAAAAGAGGCTCCACGCCTATCACATTAGAGCACGTTGACTCTGTGCCAAGTGTGATGATCGATCGTTTAGGTAAATTGGGTAGAGACCTAAGTGCGGAATGTGAGACACACGGGTAGCGAACAAGTCATACACAACTCATGGATGGACAGGAAGAAGAAAAAATCGTCCAAAGCGTTGAGGTGGTATGGTCGTAGAGGATGCATTATGGCAATCATCCAATGGAAAGTTGAGAGCATTATTGTTCAGACCTTGTCGCATCATGGCAATCATCCAATGACGGGGGCCAAAAGATGACGAGATGCGACAACTTTTGGACATATGTCAATGGAGGGTAAAATCATGTTTGGCGTGCCAGCTCGTGTTTGAGAAGCTTTAGCCAACATGTATGGGATGTTGAGGTTCCAGACAGATAGTTGACGGGTGAGGACGTGTTTCACCGTCCTGAACCATCCTCGGGATGGTAAAATTGAATTGTCGTCCTCCCAAGGCAAGGGCATGTTTGGCATGCTCGTCTGTGTTTTAGCAGCTTCAGCTACACTATGGACAGGGTGTTGTGGGCGCGGGACTGGTCACGGAATGGTTGAACCGTCCGCGAGACGAGTTTCACTGTCTGCGGGACGGGTATCACTGTCTGCCGAATGGGTTGCACTGTCTGCGGGACGGGTTGCACTCTCCTCAAGACGGGTTGCACTGTCCGCTGGAGGGGTTTCACTGTCCGTGGGACTGGTTGTACTCTCTGCGGGACAGGTTTTTACCATCCGTGGACGGTAAAAATGAAATTGTCGCTCTGCTAGACCAGGGGCATGTTTGGCGTGCTCGTCGGTGGTTGAGCACCTTCAGCTACATTATGGACCGGGTGTTGTGGGCGCGGGACTGGTGGCAGACGGGTTTCACAGTCCGTGGGAAGGGTTGCACTTCCTGCGGACGAGTTTTACACTCCGCGGGACGGGTTGCACTTCCTGCGGGACGAGTTTCACTTCCTGCGGGACGAGTTTCACTTCCTGCGGGACGGGTTTCACAGTCCACAAGATGGGTCACGGACGATAAAATGAAATTGTTGCTCTGCCGGACCAAGGGCATGTTTGACGTGCTCTTCTGCGGTTGAGCACGTTCAGCTACACTATGGACCATGTGTTGTGGACGCGGGACTGGTCACGGACGGGTTTCACAGTCCGTGGGAAGGGTTGCACTTCCTGCGGGACGGGTTTTACCCTCCGCGGGACGGGTTGCACTTCTTACGGGACGGGTTTCACTTCCTACAGGATGGATTTCATTTCCAGCGGGACGGGTCGCGGACCGTAATGAAATTGTCGCTCTGCCAGACCAAGGGCATGTTTTGCGTGCTCGTCCGCGATTGAACACCTTCAGCTACACTATGGACCGGGTGATGTGGGCGCATGATTGGTCACTGAAGGGTTTCACCTTCCGTGGGGGGGTTTCACCCTCCGCGGGACGGGTTGCACTTCCTGCGGGACGGGTTTCACCGTCCGCGGGACAGGTCTCAGACAGTAAAATGAAATTGTCGCTCTGCCAGACCGCGGGCAAGTTTGGCGTGGTCGTCCACGGTTGAGCACCTTCAGTTACACTATGGACCAGGTGTTGTGGGCACGGGATTGGTCAAGGACGGGTTTTACCATCCACAGGATGGGTTTCTCCGTCTACTGGATGGGTTTCACTTCCACGCGAGACGGGTTTCACTTCCTGCAGGACGGGTTTCACGTCCTGCGGGAGGGGTTTCACGGTCCACGGGACCGGATGTGGACGTGAAAATGAAATTGTCGCTCTGCCAGACCGCGGGCAAGTTTGGCGTGCTCGTCCACTGTTGAGCATCTTCAGCTACAGTATGGACTAGGTGTTGTGGGCACGAGATTGGTCAAGGACTGGTTTTACCATCCACAGGACGGGTTTCTCCCTCTACTGGATGGGTTTCACTTCCTGCATGACGGGTTTACCTTCTTGGAAGGACGGGTTTCACGTCCTGCGGGAGGGGTTTCACACTCCACGGGAGTGGATACGGACGTTAAAATGAAATTGTCGCTCTGCCAGACCACGGGCATGTTTGGCGTGCTCGTCCCCGGTTGAGCACCTTCAGCTACACTATGGATTGGGTGTTGTGGGTACGGGACTGGTCAAGGACAGTTTCACCGTTCGTGGGACGGGTTTCACTTCCTTGCGGGACAGGTTTCAATTCCTACGAGAAGGGTCGCGGACGGTAAAATGAAATTGTTCCTCTGCCAGACCACGGGCATGCTTGGCGTGCTCGTCCGCAGTTGAGCACCTTCAGCTACACTATGGACTGGGTGTTGTGGGCACGGGAATAGTCACGGACGGATTTCAGCGTCTGTGGGACAAGTTTCACCCTCCGCGAGATGGGTTTCACTTCTTGCGGGATGGGTCGCGGACAGTAAAATGAAATTCTCGCTCTGGCAGACCACGGGCATGTTTGATGTGCTTGTCCGTGGTTGAGCACGTCCAGCTACACTATGGACTGGGTGTTGTGGGCACTGGACTGGTCAAGGATGGGTTTCACCGTCCGTGGGACGAGTTTCACTTCCTGGTGGGACGGTTTTCACTTCCTGCAGGGCGGGTTCCACCATCCGCGGGACAGGTCACGGACGGTAAAATGAAATTGTCGCTCTGCCAGACCACGGACATGCTTGGCGTGCTAGTCCGTGGTTCAGCACCTTCAGCTATACTTTGGACCGGGTGTTGTGGCACGGGAATTGTCACGGACGGGTTTCAGCGTCTGTGGGACGGGTTTTACCCTCCGCACGATGGGTTTCACTTCCTGCGGGACGGGTCATGGACGGTAAAACTAAATTGTCGCTCTGGCAAATCACGGGCATGTTTGGCTTGCTCGTCCGCGGTTGAGCACCTTCAGGTACTCTATGGACCGGGTGTTGTGGGAACGGGACTGGTCATGGGCGTGTTTCACCCTCGGCGCGACGGGACGGGTTTCACCATCTGCGAAATGGGTCGCGGACGGTAAAATGAAATTGCCACTCTGCCATACCAAGGTCATGTTTGGCACGCCCGTCCGCGGTTGAGCACCTTCAGTTACACTATAAACCGGGTGTTGTGGGCATGGCACTGGTCACGGACGGGCTTCACCTTCAGCGGGACGGGTTTCACCCTCGCGGGGCGGGTTTCAATTCCTGGCGGGACGGGTTTTACTTCCTGGCGGGACGGGTTTCACTTTCTGCGGGAGGGGTTTCACTTCCTTGCGGGAGGGGTTTCACTTCCTGCAAGGCGGGTTTCACTTCCTGGCAGGACAGGTTTCACTTCCTGGGGGGACGGGTTGCACTTCTTGCGGGATGGGTTTCACTTCCTACAGGACAGGTCGCGGATGGTAAAATGAAATTGTTGCTCTACTAGACCAAGGGCATGTATGGAGTGCTCGTCCGCGGTTGAGCACCTTCAGCTACACTATGGACGGGGTGTTGTGGGCGCAGGACTGGTCACGGACGGGTTTCACTTTCCGCGGGAAGGGTTTCACCCTCGCGGGATGGGTTTCACATCCTGGCAAACGGGTTTTACTTCCTGGCGGGACGGGTTTCACTTTCTGTGGGACTGGTTTCACTTCCTTGCGGGAGGGGTTTCACTTCCTGCGGGACGGGTTTCACTTCCTGCGAAATGGGTTTCACTTCCTGTTGGACGGGTTCCACCATCCGCGGGACACGTAGAGGACGGTAAAATGAAATTGTCGCTCTACCAGACCACGGGCATGCTTGGCGTGCTCGTCCGCAGTTGAGCACGTTCAGCTACACTATGGACAGGGTGTTGTGGGAACGGGACTGGTCACGGACGGATTTCACCCTCCTTGGGACGGGTTTCACCCTCCGCAGGACGGGTTTCACCCTCCGCAGGACGGGTTTCACCCTCCGCAGGACGGGTTTCACCCTCCGCAGGACGGGTTGCACTTCCTGCGGGACGGGTTTCACTTCCTGCTGGACAGGTCGAGGACGGTAAAATGAAATTCTCGCTCTGGCAGACCACGGGCATGTTTGGCTTGCTCGTCCGCGGTTGAGCACCTTCAGCTACTCTGTGGACAGGGTGTTATGGGAACAGGACTGGT